>VDFB02391649.1:34755-204245 GCA_007258455.2 Sequoia sempervirens
AAGTCCTCTACCAACTTAGTTAAATTATCCTCAAAATTTTTCCTTGATTGATAAAAATGAAAAGTTGTCGAGCTCCAATATTTGCCTCCTTGATAAATGTGCAAAAACTTCTCCAAAATCTATGCTCCAAGTGAATCAAAATTATTCAAGTGTACATGGAATAACTAGATCCTAGTTTAAATGAATCAAGTAGTAAACAAACAAGTTATTTCATTATGGAGTTTGTTGTTATTTAATTCATAGGTATGCACAACATATCTAGTAATTTTAGAATTTTGGTAAAGTGTCAAAAATGTATAAATATAAGAGGTATAATTTGAATTGAATTTTCTTAATTATATTTGAATTGAATTTCAAGTTAGTTGTCGAAAATGTATAAATAGAGGTATAATTTGAATTAAATTTTCTTAATTAAATATTTGAATTGAATTTCAAGTTACTTGTAAAAAACATATAATAGCTCGATATAATTTGAATTGAATTTCAAGTTACTTGTCAAAAAGAATATATCTAGTTCTCAACTCAATGGTTCATGTTGCTTAAGTCATTTTTAAAAAAATATTTATTGTGATCAACATGAATGAACTTAATTATAAAATGGTATTGATTATTCTAAAATTCTACTAGAGATCAAATGTATATTGAATATAAGGAAATGTAAGTTGTAAGAGATCATAAAATAAGAAAACATGTATGTATATTGAATATTTAAAGCAAATGCATACATATATTACGTGTAAACATGTTTAAACCATAAGCAAACACATGTACATATATGTAAAGGGATTCAATACATATAAACATAACACATATTATAAGCAAAGAGGCAAATGTATGTATATATCATATAAGAAAATAGATGTACATATATCATAAAAGCAAAATGTAAATTAAAGATCATCAAATGTCGAATACCAAAGATCAAAAAATAAGCAAATGTATGTATATCATATAAGCAAGTGTAAGTTAGAGATCATGAAATATCAAATACTATTTAAAAGATCATCATATAATCAAATACACATGTGGTAAATATCATAAATCTAGAATGCATGGCCTAATATGAATGTCTACTCCTAGACGAATGGCCATCTGAATGAGAACGGTCCTGCTCTGATGGATGTGCTGAGCCCTGCAAATAAAATTGTGTACAAGATGTGTTAAATACATATAATTTTTATTAAATAAATTTTATGAAAGTTATTTTTAAATGAACTTGTATTTTTAAATATCAATCTAGAACTTGTATTTATCTATGCATACATAAATATATATTTTATGAAAACTCACATGTCGACTGATAGTAGATTCATCCACAGAGTCACATCAATCATGCACCGCAGTCTAGACCAAGAAGCTAGGAGTGATATGAGAACTATGTCCACCTATAACAATATATATACACATATATATCAACACATGAATATCTAGTTAAAAAGAAATTTAAAAAATAATGAAAAAAGAATTGAAACATGCACATGCACACATACATGCACATCATCTGATATTGGATGACCTAAGTCCTCTGAAACATTCGCCTCCACCATATCCACCAAACGATCAAGCGACGAATCAACATCTACATCCATCTGATCTATCCCATGTCGTGCCATAAATGATGAATGTAGAGGACTATGAAGGTGAGATGGAATCGGTGATGATGAACCGAACCAATCAACATATCAGTAAAACCCATAGTCTATGCAGCTACCGTATGAACTGTAGGTGGATCCTGATGCGCACTAGTGCTCGACTAAGAGTGATGGGATCCTGGAACTGAAAGACCTCTATGTCTCAAATGATCTCTAACATTCTCTATACTGATCCCATTGTCTGATGCAATGTGGGCATATGCCTCCAACAGGTCCTCAGCCAAACATTGCAGTCAAGCATGACATATCTCCTGTAAGTGCATCAAGTTGTGTAGTAGGGATGTCGGCCATTGTAAAAGGATCCATGTGGTCCAATATGCTAAAAATGGTGTGGATCAGGAATGTCTAGATATCAAATACTAACCTACACAATCATCAGATATCCTAGTGGTGGCAGCCACAATGTCACCTACAGTGTCAATTTCTTCCTTTTGGGAAGCAATGACAACCTCATCTACTATGGGGGCTAGAGCTGGGGTGAGAGCAGGAGACCTGTCACCAACCAATACCCTAAACATTGGGGGTGGTCTATCTGCTCGACGATAGGTGGGCCTATCAGCAATCCTACCACACCCCTAACCAGCATATGGTGGAATGTCTAGGTAGTTAACTTTGAGGCCCAAATGGACCTCAGCATACAA
Source organism: Sequoia sempervirens (assembly GCA_007258455.2). Taxonomy (NCBI): domain Eukaryota; kingdom Viridiplantae; phylum Streptophyta; class Pinopsida; order Cupressales; family Cupressaceae; genus Sequoia; species Sequoia sempervirens. Next base: position 37,049 of record VDFB02391649.1, read on the forward strand.
CTCTTGAACAAAATACAATGGAATATGGTCATTGTTTGGAAGGTATAGACCATGTCTTTGTGAGAAATGCATTGGTGAATCCAATGTAGGCATAGCATGATCAATACACATCTAGTGACACAATGTCCCCTAACCTTATGCACATTTTTGATAAAAATGGAAAACAAGTGGCTTTTATCATTTCTTTGGTGACACTATCTTGTATTTGTTTAAGGAGGCGTCACCATGTACTTCTTCCTTGAAGGGAAGAATAGTAGTCACTATCTAGGAATATGCTCTAGTCCTCTGCTCATATTTTTAAGTTTTTCAGACTATGCAATTAACATGCATGTTTCACTATATATCCCCGGGTTTGCACCCTGTGCTAATGAATCTCTCAATTTTTTTATCTCATTACTAGTATTTGCAAACAAAGAATCTAGCATAGGTGGAACATGATCTACATTTTCCATGTTATATATATCTAGATAAAGAGAATACAAATCTAAAATATCTAACTTGTAATAATTCATCTACTCATCAATAATATTTTCATACTATTAGCTTGATTTAAAAAGAATTGGAAGACAACTATAATCTATAACATAGCATCCTTAAATGGTTCAAATTTTAAATGAAACGATGAAAGAAAGAATAAGAATACAAAGATTAAAGTATAAAATCATTTGAAAATAATTGGGATAAAAAATATTTAATCTAATAGTTGTTAACATAAATGAACTTCAATTATATAGCCAAGAACATCAAAAAATTATAGATTGGAAAGAAAAATAAATGTCATATTACTTGAATCAAATCTAATAAAGTTTGACTTCATTGCATACTTGTTATAAATATCTCACATGAACCAATGAAACTCAATGTGTCTCCAAATAAGAAGAGAGAACCTAAATGTGAAAAAGAAAAAGAAATTCAAAATCTATCTTTTTGTAATGAGTGTGTTAAAATTTAAAAACATTCAAGAACCCCAAAATGGTTTGAAATTGATGAGCATAATAGAAATTCTTGAAGGCAAGAGGTCATCACAAACCATTTGGTTATGGGCTTCAAAAAATTTCAATGAATGGTTTACCAATAAGATGTATTAACCAAAATATTCCAAATTTTTATACAATTACTAAAGATTTACAAAATGAGACCTTTACTAAATAAATTTCAAAATGCATCATTAAATGTATATTAACATCATCCGCACTCTAATTAAGAACATTAAAAACAACACCAACACAAAGAGATAAAATTAAAAAGTTCCAACTAATGATGTTATAATAATCCTCCCCAAGTTGATCCTCTCATCCCAATCATCATACTTAATGTTTTGGTACTTGAATCATGTTCATTATATTATGTGCTCCTCAACACTATGTAAATTAGAACTCTTAATAAACATGTTTTTTAAGAGGAAGCATTTTCTCTTTCTATTACCATAACGATTATTCTTGTTTTTGTAACTTGGTATTTCTACTTGTAGATTTTCAACTTTTTATTATGTAAATCATTCTTTGATACCCAAGTAGTTTGAAGACCCTTTTAAGATGAAGAAAATATAGATTTATCATTTGTAATCCTCATCCTTCCTTGCTACATGAGTATTTTTTTTATGAAAACCATGTTTAGGAATGAAAATATCCAATCCCTTATGCTTCTGAACTAAAGTTTGCAATGCTTATGGTTCTTTTGGCCTTATAGATTCTTGAATCATTTTATAATATAAAAACTACATATAACCTACTTTGGCTCTAATAATTGTAAACCCTTTAGGAATTCTAAATTGTTGCATCTTGTCTTGATTTTCCCACCATTGTTATTCCTTTTGAAATTTTTACAAATTAGGCAAAGAATCCTTGCACTTATATAGAAGATCCTTAGGTATGTTCTTAAAATTATTTAAGGTTAAATGACTTAATCTAAAATAAAGGCATATATGGATCTCTTGCTATTGTAACCTCTTTACTAGTGTGAACATATTTGATACCTTGATGGCATGACATAGATGATGTTGCTTGATATTGCTTTATCCATGGATACCCAAGTAAAATATGAGATACATCTAAAGAAGAAATAATATGACATAGAATAAGAACTTCCCTCATCTTTTAGACCAAAAAATTAAGGTAAAATAATGTATCCTATAGTTTCAATCAACATATCATTAGTCAATTTTAAAGAAACCCTCAAATATGCATATGCTTGTTTATAAAATGATGATAAAACAAAAATTATTCAATGCATGTACATTTTATTGGTGAGTAAGATCAATAAACACACCCTTACATGGTTCATGATCCACACAAAACCAAAGGACCATTATAATTATTTGGTAATATCTCACAATGTGAAAAAGGTGTCAAAAAAATTAGCATACCTAAACCGTAAATTGATTTGTCATAAAGTGGGTGGGTAGCTTAGTGGTGGAGATTTGCATCCTAACTAGTTCATGGAAATTTCAACATGGTATTAGAGCCAAGCTAGGTGCATTTGACACCTATGTTGTGGCTCAAGGGAGTGTGTTGGAGAAATGATACACACCTAAGCCATAAAAGGACTCATCACAATGTGAGCCATTAGCTCAATAGTAGAGCATCCTAACACCAAATGGGAGGTCCTAAGTTTGAATACTGGTTAGTCCATAGAAATTTCTATAAAATTCAATCACTAGTACATAAGAAGAAGAATAAGTACCCTTATAATTTTTATTAATACCAACAAATCATTCCTCACATGTAGGTGAATCAATGATTTCAAGCTCATCAACATGTATATGTACCTCAATCTCATGACCCTCATATAAAACCATTTTATTAGATTTATTTAGTGTAAAATATTTAAATTTTCATTGGGAGGAACAATTGAAGGATTGACCCCAATATTAACCCCCTCAACCTAATTTTTTTTTATCAATCAAATCCTTAATCAATTATTCCTTAATCCCATAAAATGTTGAGTATAATTACAATTAACTCTACAATGTAATAACAAAATTCTTTCTCATTATATCTTTTAGGAATAACCTTAGATTTATCTAATGGCCTAATAGGAGGAAGTGTAATAATGTTTGCACTAAGTAAATTTTGAAGCACATTTTACAAAGGAAAAAGTTGGAGGCTTTAGAGTCATAATATTAGAAACATTTATAATGTATAGTTTGTACAATGGTCATTTCCATTATTTTTTACTATCCTTTTGGAAATAATTTTTCTTTTCAAATTTACAAGGGTAGGATGATGTAGATGAAGCATTAGAAGATCCATAATTAAGTGTGGTAGCCTCTAACAACTTTAGTTCTTAACATTTATCTCACTTGCACATGCAAATGTTAAGAATGTATATACTTTGTAGATCCTTGTTTACAATCAAAAAATCTAAAATAATAAACTTCAATCCAACATTCCCAATATTTGCATTGACCAATTTCAATATTAAAAAATAGACCCAAATGGAAGATAATACAATCATTTAATAGCATAATATTTTAAATTTCATTTGAAAACTTAGCCAATAACATCATCCTACACAAAATCCAAATATGTAGCACTAAAGAACCTTGAATGTGTCATGGGATCTCCTTTAACATTGTGCATCTCAAATCAGGATCCAAAAATCCAACAAAAAATGGATATGTAAAATTTTCAATAGAAATTGAATTGTGTTTGATTTTTATATGTATGTCTTTTTTTGTTTCCATTAGGTAAGGAATCAACATTACTTTTCATCTCAACAAGCCTTTAAACATTAATGGCAAGGGTAGATAGAGGCACACTAGGATTAAGGACATGAATGAAAGTGGAAAGATGAGAAATGGAAGGTGGTGTATAAATTTGTCGTGACATAATAAATGAGTGTGGAGTGACAAATACTTGCGTAGGAATATCACAGTGAGGGGAACATGGGAAGTGTAAACAAAACTAATAAGAACTAATGTGGAGACAAGATAACTATGTGCATAATAATAAGTAAGCATGAGATGAGATCTAGGAAAAATGAGAGGATAAATTTGGGGACATTTGGTGGAAGGAGAAATAAATTGCATAAGATAGATAGGAGTAAAACAATAAGGAGGAATACATGAAGAAGAAGCTTGGGGTGGAGGGAAAATGGCACATCACTCAAAGGGATTGTTGAGCTTATCCTTTTACCTATTTAACTTTAAGTACTTTCTTTCCACATGGCTTATTAATCAACATAGTATATGAAGGAGATCAATCATTGTACTAGGATTAATATTACTAGCCAAATTTGCAAGATCCAAAGAAAGGTTGTGTGCATCAAAGATATATCTTGATTACTATTTTCTCAACAAGGGCCTCATGGTCAAATGATTCTTCTCCATTATGATAAATTTAGTATCATGCATATTCCCAATCATACCAATTTTAGCTTGATTCACAACCATGGTGGGATTGAACTATGACTTCTTACTAGGAAAAGAGGATGATTTTGGTATTAGAAGGAAATAAGGATCGAACAATGTTTAGATTTGATTAAGAAATTAGACAATGAGAAAGCACTTAAATCTAAAAACTAAATAAGATTCAAGAAAACCTTTATGGCCAAATCGTAGGACATACCAAATTAAATGGCTTTGCCAAAATGAAAAGAAAATAATTTCTTTAGAGTTTTCTTTTCTAATTAGCTAGGATAAATAAATACAATAAGTAAACACACAAATTACCTTCGAACATACAATTGAATTTAAAAATACTAGACAAGCACACTATAGAATTGACAAAGAGGGTTAGGGTTTTTAGCTTCATTTGTTATATGGAGATATTTTATTGTAATGTACATAATCAATGATATGATTCTTGATTTTTTATAAGATTTAATATTATGACACCTTAACAAACCAAGATATGACTTTCATGGTTCACTCCTACATGTATGGAATTTACATTTTCATCTACAAGTTTGACCCTAAATTTGTAGTTTTAAAATTATTTTGTGACCTTGACCCCTACACTTCTAGTCTTTAGGAATTTATTTATCTCCATTTCTTAGACTATGTTGAGAGCCATTATAATGTTTTTTTGCACTAACTTTGGGAGGAAACTCATTTTTCCTTACTCAAACCCTTGGATTGATTTAAAAAAATTGAACAAGTTAAAATACATGCCAAATTATATAAATGCAAGTGCCTAGGTATTTTATCCTTGTAATCTTAAAAGTTGATGTAATACTCTAATGATCAAATCATATGTTGATCTATGATACATATGGATCGATATCTAAATGAATTAGAAAATTTTCTTTTATATAACACTGTAGCTCTAAAATTTTAATATTTCATCCTCAAATTGTTGAGAAATAACTAATTGGAAGTATTTCAACTTGGGACCATATTTAAATTTGGATATATAAATGTGTGTGCCAAAGAAACAAAATGAAAAGAATAACATTTGGATCTATATCCTTGATATGTTTAAAGCTAAGTCTAGTCTAGGCTCAAGTTAATGGCTAAAATTTTGCAAATAAAAATGCAACTTGGTTTGTCTAGTACATATGTGTTTAGTTTATTTGTTGTGTTATTAGTTGGATGATAGTTAAGGTGTCCACTACGAAATGGTAGATGATGGGGAGGTGATGTTGGAGAATTTTGACACTTGAAATAATGTTGTAGATGCATTGAAAAGGTGTAGATGCATTGAAATTATAGACCTCTCATCCCCTAACAGATAGTTGATAGTTTTGATATTCATTTTTCTCTTGAAAGGTGTTTAACAAGAAAAAAATATATGCAAAACGGGGAAGCAAAATACTATATTGAAAATGCATTAAAAACTTTCAAACAAATGCAATTTGAATTCAACAAATTTAAAAAAAATTGCATTTAGGGTTTCGAAATTAAACAAATAGATGCATTTTGAACTCTAAAAAAATAAAATTTTAAATACTTAGTGCTCAATAGTGCTCGATATGCAAACTGGAATGATGAACTTTGAAGAGATGAACGGAAATTTTCTTTCACCAGAAAGAGAAACCTTGTTTTGTCACCGTCACAATCTTTGTTCGCTGTGTGCACCAGGGACAGTGACTGGTAAAAGAACAAGTAAAAGTGACAGGTTAAAATGAAACAATTTTTTGTTTTTGTCATATTAAGGGGGTTCGGTCGAACATGTTTGAATATTTTTTTTATTTAGGCTTTCATGGGTTTGGCCGAACCATGGGTTCGGTTGAACCCATTCAGTATGGTGAAAGGAAAAAATGCAAAATTTCCTTCCTCTTAGAAAGTGTAAACCACTATTCTAAAGACACGCTCTAGCAATTGTAACTCATTCCCGTATGTCCCCATATGTCCAATGGTATGATGTCGCCTTTTCCACCTATCTTCACAACATACTATTGCATCACCTAACTATCCAATTAAATCTCTACATCATAATAATAACAAAACAATGTGCATCATACCCACAAAAGTACCATCAAAAGCTCTTTTTCCATCTTCGTCTTCAGATTCCTTAGCCAGACTACCTACATGTCCAAGGTGAGAATGGAGGGGCACTACAACTTTCACACATTACTAGTAATTCTCACATAACACACATACATGCATCTCTATCTGTATATCTCTTCATCACAAAAATGTTTCATACATATATCAACATACATCAACATACATCAATTAGGTTGGCCTAATTAGATGTAAACATACTTGATTCAAAATAACTTGTCAGCTCAAAACAAAACCTTCTTTGGCACTCAAAGCAAAACACATAGGACATAAAATAGGTCGGCTCAAACCTAATAAAGAACTCTTTAATCGCCCACGAACCGAACACCACTTAGTGTACAATGCATGTATGTCAATCTTCTGCCATTTATATCTCTCATCATATTCAACCACAATCGTTGAGAACCTGTCCATAGCTACACATGATAGTCCTGACTAACATATTAAAATCACATAGGTCGATCTTATGATATGAACAATTCCAGACTAGATTATCGGATTGGAGTACCTGAATCATTATTTACCAAATAGACAAAAACTGTCACAAACCAATGTTGGAATCAATGACAACACACAGGAGAGCCTCTTCTTCATTCTTCCAAAAATATCGCCCTTTTTCATTGATGGCAACATGTTCCAAAAATGAAGCTTCAAAAAATTGTCTTCACACAACAAAACCAAAATTGTGCAAACACAACTCCCCCTTTCGTATATACACAGACCTTTCTCCACACAAAACCTTCTCCCCTTTGACATCAAGGACAAAAAGTAAACAATTTTTTTTAATAAGAACTAGGGGCACCTTGTAATTCCTTGAGAATGGTTTCCCAAGTAGGTTTTCCATCATCATAGATCCACTTTATTTTGACTAGTACTTTATGCAATAATTCTAGTTCTATTAAGGATTCTTCTCCTTTTTCCAAAGTGGATGGATTAAGGTTCATCTTGTCTAGTTTCTCTGCATCCACTAGGGCATTTGATATAGGAATTTTTCTTGACATTACCAAATCTCCAAGTTGTCCAAACTGCCTTATTGCATCTTCTTTTTGCCTCTTTAAGGTGGAAAACTTGCTCTGCCAATCTGCAATAGAAGTCTAGGTAGTATAATTTCTATCATCTACAATCCTATAGGGTTTGGAGGCATTGGAAAGTTGAGAATCTATTGATTCCATTAAGTCTTTAATGCCTTGAGTGGCAGCTGACCACCGCATACAATAAAAAAATAGCATTTGGGCTTCCTCTTCATAATCCTTTACCTCTTTCAGACTTTACAATACCTTGTTATGTGTGATTACACATTTATCCTATAGAACCAGTAACCTTTTCTCTAGAAGTATTGACTCTACCTCTTTTTCAGTCTATATCTTAAGGCTAGAGGTATATTCTTTGATATAATCAACCAAGAACTTTAATTTTTCAATAGGTGCTAAGGAATCATCAATTGTGGCACTAGGGGCTATCTCTTGCAAAGCCTTAATAGCTTCATTTACCAATTCAGTCCCTCTCTGATAGGTATGTTCAATTTCCCATGTTTTGAAGTTAAGAAAAGTATGAAAAATCTTTATCCTTTCTATGGGTGACATTTTACTTAGATCCACATAGCCAGGGTGTGACGGAATTTGAATCAACTGAGGAGGTGGAATAGATTGAAGCCTTGTTTTCCTTATCAATAGACCCTTAAGATTGCTTTCAGATGATTCTTCAGATGGCTTTGATCACCTAATGGTCTTGGGGAATTCTTCTTCTCTTCTTCCAATCTCTATTTCTTCCTTTTTTTTCTTCTTTCTTTTCCTCTTCTTCTTCCCTAGAGGATTTTTCTCATGGTTTTTCTTTCTTTCTTACTCCTTATCTTTGTCATATTTTCCATCATTACCATTTTCATCTCTGTTTCCTTCATCTTCATTCTTGTCTTCTTCTCCACTATTTCTTGTATCCTCATGGTGTTCTTTTGGATTGTTGTCGGTATCATTCTTATGTTGATCTTCAATGTGTTTACTAGTTGTTTCCTTTGTATCATTCAAAGGAGAAGACGTCTCCAAAGCAACATGTGTATCACCAACCATATCCAAAACAAGATGATCCTTAACTTTTGTGATATTAATAGGCTCTTGTGCTTGAATTGTATGAGATGCAAAACCAGTCTCATCCCATAATTCTTTGTCTTTTCCTTAACTATATCAAGAGTCTCTTGTCTCAACCTTTTAGTACTATCTTTCTCTTTATTCACTAGAAGAGTGACTCTCTATTTGAATCTGAATAACTTAGAAGATTCATTTAGTAGGGTAGTATCATCTTCTCCAGATAAGGAGGATTTGTATGTGTTCAAGGCATCATATTTTATTTTGTCATTTGTACTTACAACTTTGTGCCTTCTTTGTACTAAAGCTTCCCATGCATTTTCAGTCACTTCTTCCTTATAGTTTCCATATTCTCATTAAAGATAACCATATATTGAATGAAATAATTTACAATTGTTTCCTTATCCTTTTTATTAACTTCATCAAATAACATAGAAATAGCTAGCAAGTCTTTAGTTTCTATCATATTATTTACTAAATCTTCCATCTTTAGAGGTGGACAATCACTTACCGAAGGAGAGCTGCGCATGTCCTCCACAGGTTTTGATGTACCTTCTTCTCTCTTCTTCTCATGCACATGAATTTTGAAGGCTTCCATATCATCTTTTGTCTCTTCTTCATCAAATGATATTTCAACATTGTTTCTGGTTTTTGCTTCTTCATTGTTGGTGGAGGCACTACTTCTTCTATTCCTTTTAAACTGTTTCTCTTCTTGCAAGCCAAGATCAATTTCTTCTTGTATAGCATCACTTATGTTCCTTTTTCTATTTTCCTTTTTATTTATATTCTTCTTCTAGGGGTAGCAGATGGTGCAACATGTAAGGAAATCTAGGAGCGCATCTAGTGAAAACTCCATGATATAGTTCCTTCGGTAACTTTCAATTTCGATTAGGTTGCCTCAAAGACACGTACAACTATGTCCAAATGCAGAACAGATACAGTTCATTTCCTACATTGATCCATCTAAGAGAAACACATGTAAATTCAATAGCAAGCATTAACAGATTCTACTACACGAACCAACAGGCATGAAAGATGAAACAGAAACCATAACACAAAAAATTACGTGGGGAAAATCCTTTTGGATATAAAACCCCACACTCCAAAGATCGAGCCATTGTATTATTCTGCAACAAACAGTTACAATACAATTTCAGGCTCTTAGCCTTTTCAGAGATTACATCTTGTTCATCTAGATACAATTGGTAGCAAACTATTCCTGAGAGATCAAACAAAGCAATCAGGATCACGAGAGATTCCAATATCTTGACTCTGCCTCTCAATCCTCTGCTTCGACCTCATGGATTCGGCCTATCGGCCAGCCACTCAGTCCTTACTCTATAGTTCTCTCTCTGGCTCTCGGCTCTTTAGCTTCCTGGCTTATCAGCTTCCTTCTCTCTTACTCCTAAACTTTCCAAAACGTCCAATGCATACATATATGCATTCGTTCCCAAATAGTCAAAAAGCAACCTCCAGCTTGACATCGTTATCGTCTCGAAGATGTTTCCACTTCCTCGTGTAGATTTTCCCTTTCCACATAGAAACGGTTGCAATGGTCTCACAGCAAAAGGGTTCACTCTGCCCTCTCGAATTTGTCCACATCATACCACGTTGGACAGCCTTTACTTGGTCAATAGTGAACAACTTGTATCGCATGTTGGTGAGACACTAGAAGTGTCTCCCCGATGCCACAAGTCCCGATTACACATTGTCTCCAAGAGTCGACACCACTGGCAATAGGTTCTACCGATATCTACAAGTCATATCGAAATCAACATTCTCATCAGCAAGATAATCGCCATCACCAAGAGATCACATCGAGCTTCATGTTATACCAAACTTAGCATTCTCATCGGCGAGACAATCGACATTCGATGAGACATCACACTGAGCTCACAAGTCATTCCAAAGTGTTCCTTAGTCACCAAGACTTCTGTCTTTCGCTGAGAGATCATACCGAGCTCTTTGTGTCATACGGACAATAGACTGCCTCATCGACGAGACAAACACACTTCTCCAAGACATCATATTGATGCCTTTAAGTCATACCGAAGACCTACCATCGGCCAAACATTGCACATTCATCAGGAGATCACATCAAGTCTTCAAGTCATGTTGAAACCCATTGTATTCCTATCAGCATCCATCTATCGGCAAGACTATCGTCTTTTGCCAAGACATCATAACGAGCTTCACTTTTCACCCCGAAGACTTTTGTGGGCCAAACATTCCACATTCGTTGAGACTTCATACTGAAACCTTTGTGTTTCTCCGATGACTTCATTCACTAGGAGTCTCACCGAAAACATCCGATCACATGTGGCTTTGTCAGCCAAACTTTCCACTGTCGCCAAGAGGTCATAGTGGACCCCTTTTGTTACCCCGATGTCTCCACTTGTCTGTCGGCAAGACATCATCCTGTCACCAAGACTTCACGTCAAATTCTTTGAGTTACCGCGAAGATTCCATGTGTATCCCCGCTGTTGGCAAGACCCGCTATTGGTGAGACATTCATATCGGTAAGACCTCATACCGATCACCCAATAGTTTCCCCGAAAGCTCCAACACTGTCAGCGAGACATGTTACTTTCAATAAGACTTCTCATCGAGACCCTTGAGTTAGCCCGAGTGTATACCGTCAGTGAGACATTCCTTAGTATCCAAGAGATCTTCCCGAGAGTTCAAGTCATCCCGAACCTGCTTATCGGTGAGACTTCTCCCGGTCGCCATGACTTCTTGCCGAATCCATTTGTTATCCTGAAGACTCTAAGTCACCATGAGTCTCCCTGAAACCTGATAACAAACCCTTATGTTGCCGAGACATTCCACTTGGTAGGAGATTACAACGAAGGCCACAAATCACAATGATAGGCTTCTTCGGCAAGAAAAAAGCATTGTTTTGGTGACATGAGAAAAACACAAGGTAAACTACCAGTCGGCCAGACAACAAAAATGTCACAATGACTAAGCTTTCTCAAAGGTTTCAGCTTGTGAGATTGAGGCATATTTTCCAACAATCTCCCACTTGACAAAGATCACATAGGCACCTCCAAAGCAACAAGGAACTATGAACACACTAGCTCCACCAATTCAAACCCTACAATACTCAAGACACCCAATCAACAGGATTCCACAGATAACAATCCATTAGACAATTTGCAACAAAGACCAAGAAACCAACTGCAACTCACTGTCCAACAAAACAACCGATCACAACCATCCAGGAAACCACTTATCCCTCAAACATTCTCTCATGCTCCATCAAGAGTTCTGCTCCAACATCCAAGATGTTCACCATTCAGACAACAATCATGTCATCTTCCACGTGTGGAAGAAAGATACATCGCCAAGGTGAATAAGCATTATTCCAACAAATACAAGCAAAAGATCTCAGTGATATCTTCAACAAGATACTGCTACCACTTCATTGTGCTCAAATGCTATACAAAAGCAATATCAACTTCAAAGCTTCAAAAAGAACACAATAGTGAAGTCATTATCCAAAAACAAGATAAAAAACACCAGTTAGAACAACAATCAGACTGACTGCTTCCATCTAACTGATAAACCCATGTGACTGAAAATAGCACCCACAGTTCATGCTATACCATCCAATCTCACATACCTCACAGGTATCACCATTAGTAAACTTCTGCCAATCCATTAACAGCAAATACAATTTCCAGTGTCAACCAGTCGAAGAAGACAAGACACATACAGGAACTCCCACTGCCTAAGAAATTCAGATCTAAAAGATTAGAAGGCATCGCAAGCCTACCAAAACTAGCACAAAGAAAATGTAACCCTATAGTACCAAAGAAAAGTCCACAATGATATACACAACCAACAACAACCTACCACAAGAAACATTTCTCTCACCACAAACCTTCACGGTCACAGAGAGAAACATTGCACATCATCTTCCTGTAGAACATCCTCCTACATACACTTCTAATAGCCAGCTGTGTCAAGAATGGTCTTCTTCACCTCCCAAAAGAAAGCCTTAACAACATCCATCCATTCAATCACCAATATCAAACCATCTTTAAAACCAATATGGATGTAAGCATCTCAAAGAAGATCAAACTAGTTCATTTCCCATTTCAGGAAATCAGCCCATACAACATCTCCTACCAATTCTCATCAATAAATGACATATCACAAAAGCTCAAGGAGATAAAACAAACTGTACAACTTCCACTATGAATCCTCCAGAACCAAATGTTAAACTAATTCAAGATTCATATCATGAAAGTGAACTTAATAAAACACATCTAAAAAATATAATGGGCCAAATACCTTTCAGATCAACTGCCGAGTAGACCAAGAGTGGGAACGAGAATACTCCTTCAAGATAAACAACTTATCATGACTAATCCAAGAGAAATCTCCTCATAGATCTCTTATTGAACTCACATTCAACCAAGGTGTAGGCTTCTCAGACTTTCTGCTAATAAACCTTAACAAGAGTAACAAGCAACAACACTTCTCTCACAAGAGAAAGACAGCCTCACCTTATTCTTCATGTATCCATGAGTACTAGCAACCGATCATCTCATGCTAAACTTCAACTGCATTACTACACTATCATGAAGTATCAAGTAAGTAATTAAAGCACCCAATACACAAAGAAATTACCAGACCATTGTCAAAGCTCCAATCATCTGAATCAAGAACTTATCATGACACCATGATCTACACATCTCCTTAGGAGATACCACGCTTCAAGTGACTCCTCCATTGTCTTTAAGTACAATGCACAATGCCAAAACTCCAATGCAAACAATAGTATACCATGACATAAAGCAAATAGACTTAAGAACAACATCACCTGTCGAGCACCACCAACACCTTAGCCAAAGACTCCAAACGTCCTCCATGGTTCCAAGATGTTGCACATCTTCAAATAATGTCCATGCAAAAGTGAAAGAACCCTTCTGTAACAATAAAGAAGACCATTCACCACCATGTGATGAATCCACAGTCACTGCTAGAGCTCCCACTGAAATGTGACACCCGATCTTTCCAAGCATCATGACCAAAAGTTTTAGGTTCCCATAACTGACTATTCAGGTACTCAATAATATCCATCCTCTCATCTCAAAACAATCACACCAATGCACAAGTGACCACAGACAAGGCCAGCTAACAAATCTGCACCATCAATGAATCAACCTCGTGGATAAAGACAGTCCACATCCAAGTTATCTCACTGCAGCCAATGGGTAGCTAATCCATCAACTGCATAACTCGTAGATCACAAACATCAAACATGCAAACCCATTATCACATTGAAAACTTCAACACTGAGATATCAAAGAGAATAACTACGTAGACAACATGACTCAAACACCAAATTATGTCAGATCTGATTTTCCAATCATGTCCACAATGAGCACCATAATCAAGGAACCCAACAAGCATTACCACAAGAATGCTGAGTGACAAAACACTTACCAACACTCCCATGTAGAGAAGGAGTCATACCTCCTCAAAACCATGCACCAAGCATGCATGCAAAACTGCAACTATCTCATCTAGCAACACCTCAAAAAGTCAGGCTCTAGAAAATAGCTTATCAATAGCTCCACATAACCACAAGTTTTGCTAAACTGTGTAAAACCTACAAAACCACAGAGCCATGCAAATACAAAACATCCTTAGAAAGAAAATATTAGTTCAAAAGAATCTAGGCCCCTTTCAGGTCAACTTTAAACCACCACCATGTACATGCATCCGAGAAAGAGAAAAAGGCTATTTTAGAAGCTTGCAAATCATCTAATGATTAACTCCATAGCCTTCTAGCATTCAAGGTTAACAAGAAACGGTTCTTTCCAACACCAGGAACCACCACCTAGCATAAGCACTCTCCTCCATGACTGAGAAACAATCTAGGCTTCTCCATATCACCTAGGAGCCTCTACCAGCCAGGAGACACAGATCACAACATGATCAACTCCCTTTTCCATCTTGACCATCCTTCAAGTTGCATGCTGTCTCAGAATACCACAAGGCTTCCACTCATCAAAGGATCAATACATCAGTCCATTCCTCCAAATTTCTTCCAGCTTATCAAGCTAAGAAATCTTCACAAGATAAATATCTAGAACCAACAACCAGAAGAAGGCTCTGATACTACTTGTAAGGAAATCTAGGAGTGCATCTAGTGAAAACTCCATGCAATAGTGCCTTCGGTAACTTTCAATTTTGATTAGGTTGCCTCAAAGACACGTACAACTATGTCCAAATGTGGAACAGACACAGTTCATTTCCTACATTGATCCATCTGAGAGAAACACATGTAAATTCAACAACAAGCATTAACAAATTCTACTACACGAACCAACAGGCATGAAAGATGAAACAGAAAACCAGAACACAAAGATTTACGTGGGGAAAATCCTTTTGGATAAAAAACCCCACACTCCAAAGATCGAGCCATTGTATTATTCTGCAAAAAACGGTTACAATACAATTTTAGGCTCTTAGCCTTTTCAGAGATTACATCTTGTTCATCTGGATACAACTGGTAACAAACTATTCCTGAGAGATCAAACAAAGCAATCAGGATCACAAGATATTTCAACAGCTTGACTCTACCTCTCAATCCTCTACTTTGACCTCATGGATTTGGCCTATCGGCCAGCCACTCGGTCCTTACTCTATAGTTCTCTCTTTGGCTCTCGGCTCTTCAGCCTCCTGGCTTATTAGCTTCCTTCTCTCTTACTCCTAAACTTTCCAGAATGTCCAATGCATACATATATGTATTCATTCTCAAATAGTCAGAAAGCAACCTCCAGCTTGACATCGTTATCATCTCAAAGATGTTTCCACTTTCTCATGTGAATTTTTCCTTTCCACACAGAAATGATCACAACGGTCTCATAGCAAAACGGTTCACTCTGCCCTCTCAGATTTGTCCACATCATACCATGTCGGACAACCTTTACTTGGTCAACAGTGAACAACTTGTGTCGCATGTTGGTGAGACACTAGAAGTGTCTCCCCGATGCCACAAGTCCCGATTACACGTTGTCACCAAGAGTCGACACCATCGGCAAGAGGTTCTACCGATATCTACAAGTCATACCAAAATCAGCATTCTCATCGGCGAGACAATCGCCATCTCCAAGAGATCACATCGAGCTTCATGTTATACCGAACTCAGCATTCTCATCGGCGAGACAATCACCATTCGATGAGACATCACACCAAGCTCACAAGTCATTTCAAAGTGTTCCTTAGTTGCCAGGACTTCCGTCTTTTGCTGAGAGATCATACCGAGCTCTTTGTGTCATACTGACAACAGACTGCCTCATTAGCAAGACAAACACACTTCACCAAGACATCATATCGATGCCTTTAATTCATACCGAAGACGTACCATTGGCTAGACATTGCACATTCATTAGGAGATCACATCGAGTCTTCAAGTCATGACGAAACCCATTGTATTCCTATCGGCATCCATCTATCGGCAAGACTATCATCTTTTGCCAAGACATCATAACAAGCTTCACTTTTCACCCTGAAGACTTATGTCGGCCAGACATTCCACATTTGCTAAGACTTCATACTGAAACCTTTGTGTTTCTCTAATGACTCCATTCGCTGGGAGTCTCACCGAAAACATCTGATCACATGTGGCTTTGTCGGCCAAACTTTCCACTATCACCAAGAGGTCATAGCAGACCCCCTTTGTTACCCCGATGTCTCCATTTGTTTGTTAGCGAGACATCATCCTGTCGCCAAGATTTCACGCTGAAGTCTTTGACTTATCGCGAAGATTCCATGTGTATCCCCTCTGTCGGTGAGACATTCATATTGGTAAGACCTCATACCGATCACCCAAGAGTTTCCCCAAAATCTCCAACACTATTGCCAAGACATGTTACTTTCGATAAGACTTCTCACCGAGACCCTTGAGTTAGCCTGAGTGTATACCGTCGGTGAGACATTCCTCAGTCACCAAAAGATCTTCCCGAGAGTTCAAGTCATCCCGAACTTGCTTATCGGTGAGACTTCTCCTGGTCGCCATGACTTCCTGCCGAATCCATTTGTTATCCTGAAGACTCTAAGTCGCCATGAGTCTCCCCGAAGCCCGATAACAAACCCTTATGTCGTCGAGACATTCCACTCAGTAGGAGATTACAGCAAAGGCCACAAGTCACAGCGATAGGCTTCTTCGGCAAGACAAAAGCATTGTCTTGGCAACATGAGCAAAACACAAGGTAAACTGCCAGTCGGCCATACAATAGAAATGTCACAATGACTAAGCTTTCTCAGAGGTTTCAGCCTATGAGATTGAGGCATATTTTCCAACACAATAGGGGGTACACTTCTCTTCTTAGAAGCTCTAGTGTTGGGTCCAAAGGAAGCATCTACATTAACTAATGCAGGGGTAGTGTGCTCTACCTTCTTTCCTTTTACTATTATTGTACCAAGTGTTTTAGGTAATGCAGAGGTAGTGAAGGAAGATGCCCTTCCTGATCTTTTAGGCTCAAAGGACACTTCCACTGATTTGGTCCTCTTCTCTTTAGCAACTTCCCTCAACCTTTCAACATCATCCTTAGAAATTGAATGCATTTGAAAGAATTCCTCAACCTTTTTATTTACTCATTTATCCCTTTGAGGTGTGGAAGTTTCTAAATGTACTTCGATAGACTTTTCTTCATATATACCATGCCGGGGCAGAGTGGGATCCTTAGGAATACTTAACAACATTTCAATGAGGCCCTCAACTATTTTCTCATCAATCCCATATCCTAGAGGCTTTATCCATAGAGTTCTAGGTTCTACCACCTTTATGATGCACTCATCAATAGACACAAGAAAAGTTATCTCCTTTGAATATTTCTTTACTAATCTCCTTGGAACTCTATCTCTTTCATACATGTTCTGAAAAATTACAAAGAATGTAGTTAAAGTATCATTTTGTGCTTTGAAATCTCCAAGGCTATATAAATGTTCAAATATTTTATGTGACACTGGTCTATTGTGATTCCATATAATGTTTTTACTTCTAGGAATCTCTCTCAGAAAATAGAATAGTGGACGAACTACCAATGTGCCAAACTTGAATGCATACTTCTTTGTCTTAGTTTGGTTTAGATTATCCATAAGTTGTCATTGGAGCAACTCACACAAATCATAATCCCTTCCATTAACCAACATGTCATATGCAACATAAATTGCAGTTGCAGACACTAAATTGCCTATGTTGTTCAAGTATATTTTCTGACCAATCATGATTGCAACATATCTTACAACAAGGTTTGTAATGGGTTTGGTTGTTAGTGTTCTTCCATCATATGTGGCACCAGTAATTTTCATGACCACATCATTCTTCACAGCTTTTAGCACTGGTATAGGTCTAGTGTCATAGAGACCAATTACAACTTTAATCACTTCCTTGGTAATTACTCCAACTAAGCTCATCCACACAAATTTATCATGTACTCTGCTAAGTTTCATCCTTACAAACTTTGCATCCATTTCATGCAAAAGTCTGGGAACCAATTCCACACATCTAGCTTCACTGAGGAATCTTCTCCAACTAGCTCCTTTAGCCATTGATCCTTGAGCACTTGATGGTCAAATTCTTTCAATTTCATATGATGTAGGTTCTAGTGTCCTCAATGGGTAAGACACTACTCGGAATTTGTGAAAACACACCCATGGGGTCCATTTTCTAAACCTTCCATAAAAATCTTCTAAATTTTGGTTGGGGTCTCTTAGAAGTCTCAACCACAATGGGAGTGGCTATTTCTCCCTCAATTTACTTGTATAAGCTTATGAAAAATTCTTCTAATTAAAGCCCACAAAGTATAGATTGCTAAATACCTTTTTCAAGCTTCAATGAAAACTAGGGTTTGATACCAAATACTCTAAATCACCTTCAACTCTCTTCAACTTGCTCTGCTTTCTTCCAAATGTGTAAAAGTGATTTAACTCAACTTAGGTTTTTCCTTTATACTTTACCAATTTTCCCTAATTTTGCATTTAATGCATTCCAACTTCAAAAAGTTGATAAACACCTTATGAATACACTATAAACCCTAAAATTTTCTGCAAATCTCCAAAATTGCATATTTTGTGTTGAAAAATTCTTCAACATCTTCAAAATGACATCTTACAACACATATCCTCATGTCACTACTTGACACCTCTTATATTGGGGGTTTATAAGATTTTTCTATAATTGATCCCCCTAAATCCACTATTGGGTTTAGTTTTTAGAAGAAGTATCTGCATCAAATTCAGGTAAAGATGCATTTGATTCATCCTTATTCTTAGATTCTTATTTTTTCTTCCAAATTTTCTCCATTTCCTTTTTAACTTCAGTAGTATCAACCTTATTCATAGGTTTATTCCTTTATTCCGAATTAGATTTCTTCCCATTTTTAATTCTATAGAATTTTGAAATATGTCCTAATTTTTTGTAGGTGTAGCACACAAAAATTTTCTAACCAGACTAATTTTCATTTATCCTTGATCTACACTGGTTAGCTTTATGTCCAAATGCATTATATGTTTAGCAATATCCTTGAAAATATTGAATCATTCTACCTGTATTGAATCTATTAATTATCATTATCTGAATTTTGCACTCAATAGCTCTATGTCTGAATTTATTGCAAGCAAAACATTGTCCAGAAAATAATCCAACATTCTAATTCATTCTATTTTTACATTTTGTTGCTCTATGACCAAATTTATTGCATGAGAAACAAATACAAACTTGAATGGGTACTGACAGGACATCTGGCGAATCCTACAGCATTTGATTCTTAGTGCTCACTATGGGTGGTTTTTATACGCCAAATTCCCTTTACTTCCTCCTTAGAAAACTGAATCCAGGAAATTCAACATACCTTTGTTCACTTGGCATCTGTTTTTCATCAGTGAAGAATAATTTATCGAGGACTGCCACGTGTGAGCGATGTTCACAATGCCCAGCCAAAGCAAATTCCTCGTCTAAAACACAAAAGGCATTACACTTCCGGTGGGTGAGTTTGTAACACCCTCTTAGAGCCAATGGAAGCCGAATATGGCCATTTTCTCATCACAACTTTGAAAACTCTTCCTTCATGCATTTCATCTTCTGTTCATATAAGCATTTCTGACTGATCTTCTACACACACTCTTGTATTCTCAAATTCTCTTAGCATCACGCTCTCATGTGCTCCTTCATCGTGAACCCTTTAAATCCTGTTGGGGCAGTCCTTTCTTTTCTCTTCATTATTGGTGATGGTAAAATTTCACTCCTCTCCTCTACAGTTGGTCTGAGTAGCACATTACTATTTATATTTATTTTCTTTTTTCTTTCCTCCAACTTTATCATACTTTTCTCTCGATTATATCTTAGTTGTCAAATGATGGCTTTTCAAAATGGGAGTTCTGTTGACCTCTTACTCCTTGTTTTCTGCCTCATGTAGTGGACATGCATTTGGGTGTCTTGCTATTTGTGTACTGCTGTCTTCATTCCTTGCATATCTCTTACTTTGGTTTTGTTTCATTCCCTTGGGATCTAATAGCTGAGTTGTGTTTCTGGTAGTTCCACCTGTTTTTGTTCCTCTGGTCCATATGGATGCCAATGCTGCTTGTGCTATTGTTTGAGTGTGTGCTTTCATCTTTCGGTGAAATACTGGTGTGTGGGCAAAACCTATTCATCTAGCCCCAAAACTAATTTCGGGTCTACAAAGTGATTGAAGAACTTTATAGTCCTCATCATTCTCATCCTTCATTTCAAAAAATACCTTTAGAGTGAGGTAAGTTAGGGTAGCCTTCCACTCTTGGCTCTCCATGACCTGGGGCCTTGAAAGTGGTTGGTCCCCCTCTCTTACATTTTGAGTGACCGGCATGAGAACCAACGTCTTCCTCATCCGTCGATGATGATGATTTCCTGCCTTATGACGGTATGGTGCCTCACGAGTGTTGTGAGGTTTTATAAGCATCGCTTCAATCCCTATTTGGTATCTGGAAAGTGTCGACACCTTAGATGGAGATGAAGGTTACTACTAGTTTCTCTGAGGCCTCTTTGTTGGATTATTTGTTGTCCTCTCGCATAGGGCAGTTGTCAAGGGCGAGGTGAGTTTTCATTGAGAATGACCCGTCCATATATCCCACACCATCGATGGGTACAGATGAGTGTGGGGTTGTTCACATTCCTTCAAAATGTTTCTTCGCCACTCAACTGAGTTGGGTGACTTAGGTTCCATGAAGGGCCCAGGTGGCTAAGACCCTGGATTATCATTGAACTAGTATAGTGGAAAGCTGTGAATAGGCATAGAAATCTTGGCTAGTCTCTAATCTGATTGATGCATGTGCTCCTCCAAACAATCCTAACATTATACGAGGAGCCACTTTTGATGACCATGAGAGATAGTTAGGAATGTTGATGCCTCCTATGTCTATATACATGGTTGATGTCGTACCCTCAATCAGCATCCCCTCTGCCTCCGAGAGATCCAAAACTATCAAAGTGAACAAGATTCCCTTGCATTTTAGCTTCACCCCTCCTATCACCTCTAGTGGTGGAGGTTTTGGTGGGATGAGCAGTGGGGGCTTTGGTAGTGGTGGTGGCTTCAGTAGCGATGGTGGTGTTGGTGGAAGTGGTTCTGGTGGAGGTCATGGCGGTGGCTTTGGAAGTGGAGGTGGCTCCGGCGGAGGCCCTACTGGTAGTGATTGTTCCAACAAAGGCCACACTGATGGTTCTGGTGGTGGATCCAGTGGTGGTTTTGGAGGAGGTTCCTCTAGCCCTATATCTTCTAATGACCCTATTTTGAATACTCTTCTTCAAAATATGGGTAATATGCAGAGCCAGTTAGCGAGTCTCTCCCAAGCCTCTGCCTAGCCTATCTTTCAACCCTTTTTTCGGCATAGCCCATTGTCAGTTGCAATCTTGAACAATCCTTTCCCTCAAGGAATGGAGATTCCTAAATTCAAAAAATATGGCAGAAAAGGGGACCCACAAACACATGTGTTTTCCTTTAACGCCCTACGCACATATTTCTTCCGTCACAATGCATTGATGGTAAAACTATTCCCTTGATCTCTCAAGGATACAACACTCGAGTGGTACTATTCCTTGCCTGATAATTCCATTTTCTCATTTGACCAACTTGTAAACCAATTTCTATGACAGTTCCAAGCTAACATATGATTGAAGATGACCTTTTCAGATCTCATATGATGCGCGGTATCAAGCGCTCTTCTCACAAATCTCATTTTCGCTATCTAATTCTGACGTGCGGAAAGTATTCATAGGGAACTTGCAAAGGCCTTGGTAGGACAAGTTTTCCCTTATGAAGTATCCTTCTTTCGTGCATTTGTGTGCATCCCTACGAGCATATCAACAGATGGCAGTTCAGTTTGGGGGACCCTCCTCATGCTCTTGTTCTAAAGGAAATTCCATTGTATCAGTCTCTAGGAAAGGAAAGGTTGTTGTGAATGTAGTAGCTATCACAAATGACAATGACCTCAAATGCAACTGAAAGTTCACAAAGTTAGTAGAATATTATTCTTCCATCTTGCAAAATTTAGTGAAGGATAAGATTGTAACCTTTCTAAACCCTAAACCTCTTAAGGAACCTTACCCTAGTTGGTATGATGCAAGTACCTATTGTCAATACCATCGAGTTAATGGACATGATACCGAACATTGTATGCGCCTGCATCATGAGATACAAGACCACATCGAGGATGGTACTATTCCTCTTGATGGAAGCAAACAAAATAGAAATAAATCAGTGGTGAAAGAAAATAGTGAATTGTAGATCTACATGGACCCGTTCCTGTCACATTATGCTAACATGATTTTCGATCCCACTAATTCTATCACTTAGCCCGAGGCCTATGTTAACATGGTCATAGTTACTTCTACCACACAGCCTATGACCAGTTCACCGGATGTGACATTCACATTGTAGGACTTGCCCTTAAATAACAAGCCCTCTCCCCTCTACATTCCTACTCACCTCAATGGCAACATTGTGACAGGAGTCTTAGTAGACCCCGTGAGTTGAGTGAATGTTATTACAGAAGAGATGTTGTGGCTTAATTCACTACATAGAAAAGAGTGAAGAAACAAGATCCACCATCCGTACACACGATGGTTTTTTTCTGAAGCTATATGGGTCGAAAACTTTGTCCATCCTAGTTGGACCTAGGGTTGTTCACACAGTTCTCGATGTCATTCCAGAGTTGGATTTGTTCAAGATGAAGCTAGGCACACCTTGGCTAGCTTCCATGAATGGAATTTCCTCTGTTATTTATAAGTGTCTAAAGTTCTCCCATGAAGGTGTTGTGCATGTAGTGCATGACACTAGGTACCAGCCTTTGGTGTCTTGTGGGGGATATTCATTAAACCATTTTTGGCCCACCCCGGTTGGCTCACTCCCTCCAAGAATGGACCTACTTTACAAAAACCATGTAAAGTATAAGACTAGGGACAAGGGAAAACCAAAATTGGCTCTTCCTATAGCACAATAGCTAGCTACCTCCTCTCCCCAAAAAGGGAAGGAGATTCTTTCCTCCTCTCAAGATGACTCATCTGCTCCCCTTTCTTGGGAGGAGTATTGTATGAGCAAGCCTAGATTTTACCCATTAAGTTTGATGATCCCTCCTTGGCGTAGACCCAATATTAGGATATCGGACCTCCCTACTAAGCCACTTGTACCTTGGTACTATTTGTATGGTAGAGGAAAAGGTCCCCGCAAGGAATCCTCTGTCTCGACCTTTATGGCCTCATACTGCTCCTAATCCAAAAGAAGTAAATGAGAAGAGGCCCACTATTGAGGCACTTCAGTTGACTCCCTCATTGCTTCTCAACCTGTTCCTCCTACTCCCATTCAGGATTATATTCCTCCACTAGAAACGTTTGTAGTGGACACTCCCATGACCGAGTAGGAGCCTTTTGTTCCTTCGCGGCCTCCAGTTCAAAGAGTTGTAGAGACCACCTTGCACATGAGCGCAAGCATCAGCGAAAGGATCTCATGGTTGAGCCGGCCACCTTACAGAGGAAGTAAGAGGAGACAACCACCCCTGTATTAGGGCCTCCTACAATGTCCTCCTCTCTCCTCCCCTCTGCTTCCATTCAATCTAGCTTCGTATCACTTTCAGCTTCTGTTGTGAGTACGAATGTGCCTGACCCTAAAAAGGTGCAACCGTTCATCACTCCTTCGGTGGAGCTACCTTTATTGATGTCTCTTATGGATGTCCCTCCTTTTCCAAAACCCGTAGATATGAAAAACACTTTAGTGGTATCTATTGCGGTTTTCTCTCCCTCCTCTTACTTCACACCTCTCCCCTCGTCTGTGGGGAGTTCATGTCCCCTGGCAGAGTAGAAGGTGGAGAATGGTCCCTCTAGCAATGGAGGATGTGAGAGGAGTATGCCTTCCTCCAAGGGTGGTCTTTTGCTAACTTGTTATGTTTTAGTAGCAGAACCAATCCTGACTTCCCTTGAGTTTTTCACTGCTCCTGAGTCACTCAGTGAGCCTAGAGATGAATCTCTGGTGTAGCCTTTTCCATCCATTGAGGTGAAACATGGCACTCCTATAAAGTGCATGTTTAACTCTCTGGACAAGGTTTCGGCCTTGTCGGTGATCTTCAAAAAATCGTTGACCTTAGCTCCACAAGAGCTTGGTGGAGAGGACCTTGTTGGGCCCTCTTCCTTATCCCTTGTTGTGGGAGGGTTGTAAGCTCCTCCTCTTAACATCTCACCAATGCAAGCTCATCCTCCTTCCCCCTACAATGATCTAGAGTGAGAAGCGGATGACCTCTTGGTCGATCAGTGTTAGGGGGAGGCCCCTTTATCTTTATAATAGATTTGTGTGTGTTGTGATGTGTTCCCCCATGATTGTTCTATGTGTGCCTAGATGACCCTTGTCACCCTTGTTTGTGCTTGGATACAGGTGTGGTTTTTGTGTCGTAAACCTTCTATTTTTATCATCATTCTTCCATGTTTGTGACTTGATTTTTGATAAGTTGGGGATGATGCGAAGCATTGGGGGAATTTAGGCTCCCCTTCCATGTTGACCCAATTTTTTATTTTTACTTTGTCTTCTCATTCATTCTTCACATGGTCTGATATAGTAGGGGGTTGATGATAGTTCATTTTATATACTATTACTATACTTATATATATTTATGAGCAGTTCTGACCCTAAAATATCAGGCTACCCCTATGTCCTATATTTATGTTCTTTTCTCTTTTTTTCTTTCCTTTATCTTTCTCTCTTCTTTGCTTGAGTTGTCCTTTCATGTGTGACAATGCCACTTCTATAACATTTTTATTTTTAGAAAATACATTTGTTGCCAACGAATCTTTTCTCAAGAATATTCACAAACTTCTTTTCAAGAATCGCATCCTCGACTTGAAACTGTAATGGAACATGTTTCCTTCATCATGGGTTCGTAAAGAAAGAGCTTGAGAACCTTCCTTCGAGGAGGGAGCAGCTTCGATCTTCCCGTCACGTGGGGGAATTTTCTTCCTTTCGAATTCCTTGATGAAGTGAACATCTTTCAAAAGGATTCCTTAATGATGAATTGATTCAAGAAAGAAATATCTCTTTTGTACTTTCAAACAACACATCCCTTGAGTGGACCCCTTCTTCATGTCGGGTTCCCAAGGGACCCCTTTGAAATTTTTCCAATTTGTTGGCAGTCTACAAGACTGTCCACTAACTTTCCTGCATGGTTGCTTTCTAACATGTTTTGTCTGCAGGTAAACATGTCACTTTATAGGTGCACCTATGAAGGCGCTTTCTGACTCTATAGAGTCACCTTCCTTGGGTTTCCTCCATGTGAGATATCTTGGGGGATATCTCCTTGCATGTTTGTGGGTCTATAGGGTGCTTTCTTAGGTTTCCTTCATGCAAGAGATCTTGAAGGAAACCTTCCTTGCAGGTTTGGGGTTTTGTAGGGCACTTTCCAGGCTTCCTCCATGTGAGAGGTCTTGGGGGACTCTTCCTTGTAGGTATGTGGGTCTGTAAGGAACTTTTATGGGTTTCCTTCATGTGAGAGATCTTGAAGGACACCTTCCTTGTAAGTCTGCAAGCCTATGGGGCACTTTCTTCTCGGGGCTTCCTTCATGTGAGAGATCTTGGGGGTTGTCTCCTCACAAGTTCATGGGCCTATAAGATGCTTTAATTCTTCAACTTCATAGTCCTGCGGGGCTATGAAGTCCTTTACTTGTCCTGCACTCTCGAGTTCACCAGATTGCAGTCTACCTCCTCAATGGTTCAAGTATACATTTATAACTTTACTACCTTTTTGATCTACTTTATCAAAGCACTCATCAGTATTCGTGCTCACTAAAGTGGGGGAAAAATGTGTAGGAGTGAATTTTCAGCCCTTACACAAATTCCCCTTTTACACTTCCTCACCTTAGAAAACCAAATCCGAAGGCGAAATTCCGCATCAGCCTGCTTCATTTGTTCCACTTGGAATCTTTTTTTTGCGTCAGTAGAAGAATAATTGTTGGGGATTCCCACGCAATGTGCTTATGTCCTTGATAGATTCTTGTGTCTAAAGCTATAGAGGTGTTACACTTTCCATTGGGGTCAGTTTGTAACACTCCTCTTTGACCAACCAACCTGAATATGGTTTTTTTTCTCATCCCACCTTCAAAAACACTCTTCCTTCATGCATTTCATCTTCTACACAATCCTCTAAGCATTCAACTAATCTTCTACACACTCTTAGCATTCTCTTAGCATCCATCACTCTCAAGCAACACTTTGGCACTCCATAGCAGCAACAACAACACTCCATCAACTCCATAGAGAAAGTGTGGAACAACACCATTGCAGTATAGGCTTGAGTCCTCTCTTTTTCTCCTCCATTAGCTAGTGAGATCTTGGTGGAGGTGGTAATAATTTTCACTCCTCTCCTCTACAATTTGGTTGAGTAGCACATTACTGTTTTGTAGTATTTATTGCGTTCTTTACTTTCTTTCCTCCTTTATCATACTTTTCTCTATAGTTTCTATCTTGGCTGTCTATGGAGGTGGAAACACCAAAACAGGGGTCTAACTGAGGCAGACCCCTATACAATCCCCCAACAATTTTCCTCTTGCTTGTGTGTAGGTGGACGTGCATTTGGAGCTAGTTGGCGAATAGGCTCTTTTGTGGGATCATCTTTGTCACCCTAGCTTTAATATACTTGATTTATCATATTCGCTTGTATATCTCTTTATAGTTTTATTTTGTTCCCTTAGAAACCACTAGCTAGGTTGTCAGCTCATTTTCTAGCAATTCCCACTGTATTTTTGATCCTTTGGTTGTATGGTCACCAACGCACCTGAGAGATGCCATTGTGTTGCACTGTTGTGTCCCGGAACCGTGATTTTGTCCTCAGGCAAAGAGCTACTTGAGGTACATGGTTGAACCCAAAAACCAGCTTGCCTAGCCCTAAAACTAATTTCAAGTCTGCAAAGTGATTGATGGACCTTATAGCCCTCATCATTCTTGTCCCTCATCTGAAACCATTCCTTTAGAGTGAGGTAAGTTAGGGCAACCTTATGCTCTTGGCTCTCTATGACCTAGGGCCTTGAACATGGTTGGTCCCCCTCTCTTACACTACCATGGCCTTGATTCTTCCCTTGATTGTCATCCTTTTTAGAAGTCTAATTTTCTTTTGAGCTTTGTCCTTCTTCAAGTCCTAGAGCACCTTTATCCTTAGCCAGTTTTTGAAACATAATCAACTCATCAAGATTTGTAGTACTTGTTTTGAATTTTCTCCTCATGAGCCCTAGCTTTCTTCAGGTCAGACCCTAGATTTACCACTTCTTGTTCAAGATTTGTACACTCATCAATCTTGCTCTGAATTTCAGCTTTCTCACAGTCCTCAATTCTTTTATTTTCATCCACTTCTACCTTTAGTTCGATGATGTCTTCATTTTATTTCTTCAACTGTTCACTAACTTCTCTATTCCTTTCCCTGAACTTCTTGATTTTCTCTCAATTTTCTGATGCATTAATTTTCTTCTTTTAAGTTCTCACTCAGAGTTTCTTTCTCATTTTCAATTTTGTCCAAATCTTCAAGAGCAACATGGAGTTCTTCAGTTACAGAAACCTCTTCCAAAGGAACAAGATAATTTTTTTCAGCCATGTGTTCAAAATTTAAGATCTTCCTTAAGTTGTTAAACTTTTCAAAAGGAACCAAGCTCTAATACCAATTGTTGAACACCCAGAATACTGAGAGGGGGGTGAATTAGTACTCTACTAAACCATTTAACTTCTAATCATTCAATAATTAAAACATATCTAGCTACAACTATAAACAAAAATATGAAAGGAATCATAACATCACATGGCACATGAACACCAGGCTTTTTATGTGGAAAACCCAGAATGGGAAAAACCACAGTGAGGATTAGCTCGCAATATATTATAATCAATCATAAGATATTACAGGGAAAACTACTAAGACACACTATCCTTGAAAGGCTAATAGCTTGAAATTATTACAAAAGAGTGTAGATCACTGCCAAAAGGATGAACTAATGAACTACACCTTCTTTGTGTTGAGTTCAGTTCCAATTAAGCTCTGGAAAAAAAAATCATGCACCAGTTTACAGGTTCATAGAAACTACCAACAACTTTACACAATATCGCATTTTTGCACATTATTTCTTGTAATTTTCGCATAGCACACATACATGCATCTCTATCTATATATTTCTTCATTAAAAAAAAAATCATACATATATCAACATACATCAATTAGGTTGACCTAGTTAGATGTAAACACACTTGATTCAAAATAGCTTGTCAACTCAAAACAAAAACTTCTTTGGTGCTCAAAGAAAATGTGCAAGACATAAAATAGGTTGGCCCAGACCTAATAAAGAACTCTTTAATCACTCACGAAGCGAGCACCACTTAACCATTTCTGCTAGAAGAGTGTTCAATGCATGTATGTTGATCTTCTATCATTTATATTCTCAGTCTATTCAACCACAATCGCTAAAAACTTTTCCATAGCTACAAATTATAGTCCTAAGTAACATATTAAAATCGCATAGGTCGATCTTATGATATGAATAATTTTGGACCAAATTACCAAATTAGAGTACCTAAATCACTGTTTATCAGATAGACAAAAACTGTCACAAACCAATGTTGGCATCAATGAAAATACACTGAAGGGCTTCTTCTTCATTCTTCCAACAAAATTATGGTGATATTTTTACTAAGATTTGATTTATAATGTGTAAAGTGATGACGAGCAAGTTGAAAAATGAGAATGGAGGAAAACATCATGTGAAAATGAGGCAAATGAACCATCCAAGCCTAAGGTTTGTCATCCAAGACTAAGTACAATCCAAAATGCGTACATGTTTTTTGCAAACCAAAATTCCTACATGTTTTGTAAAAGACAAAACACGTACCAAAACACTTACACATGTTTTGTAAAATTATGGGTAAACAAATTTAAAAAATTGTTGGTTCATGAATCATGCAAAGAAAATGAAATTATTAAAGAGGGTAGAAAACAAAAATCATTGAGTATCTTATATGAAAAATATGAAGTGTTTGAAATTAGTGTAAAGGGCTACTTGTGTGAAATAGTGACTGCAACATCAACATGTTTTAGATGCTTCTTCATAGTAGTTCATAATCATTTTTTTTCAATATAATTTTCATGTATCCTACAATGATATAGTGATTCTTATCAAGTCCTTTGTATCTTACTCTAAGGTTTTATACCTTAGTCTGCAAGTCCATAGGTAGTAAGCCTTAAAACATTGAACTTCTTGTTAGTAGTGAACTACATATATTGTGAGCTGAGCCTCACCACGATTTTCCCTCATTGGGTTTTCCACATAAAAATCTTGGTGTCTCTATGTGATGCATGTTTTCTCTTCTATTCTTTTTATTTATTGTGATGTGTTGTTAATCTACAAATGGAAAGGTTAAGTTTTAATATATGTTGATTCACCCCCCTCTCAACACATCATTGTGTTCAGTACATGGGAGAGGGTCCCTTGATGTGGGTGAAAGAACATTTCATGATGTTCTTTGTGCTATATCTTTTTCAACTAATATCCTATATTTTTATCATATTACTCACACAATCTCTAGAAAGTGAGTTGAGTTCACACTAGATAGATTGATAATCAATGAAGTGCATAATGGGTCTATAGTTGTCATGGGAAAAATAGATCATCATTCTAGACTATATTAGTTTTCTCACTTTTTTTTTACTCTCCTTCAACAATATTACTCACTCATGTAGATGAGGTGAGTTTTTTATGACATCAACAATTTGGCCACTTGAACTATTGTTACTTGCATCAGCTCAGTCAACAGGACATGGTTTTAGAGTTGCCTTCTATTTGGTTTTCTAATGGATTTTTCCAAGGATGCATTCTTGTAAATCATCCTAAGGAGAAATATGATAAAGGAAAAGCATGGAGAGCCACACAACTATTGGAGTTAGCACACAATGACTTGACATGATCATTTACACATCCATCCTTTAGCAAGGCTTGATATATCTTGACATTTATTGATGATCTTTCAAGATATTCTTGGGTTTACATTCTCAAACAAAATTTTGAGGTCTTTGATTCTTTTCAGAACTTCAAAACCTTTTCAAAGAAACAATCAAGGAAGTTCATCAAGACTATGCATATAAATAATGGGGATGAATATTTTAACCATCAATTTGAACAATTTTATGCTTCAAAAGGTATTGGCTTGTAGCACATAATTCCATACAGTCCTCAACAAAATGGTGTTACAAAATTTACGAAAAGATTCTTGAAGGAGATGGAAAATTGTATGATTCACTCCAAATATTTGGCACATAAGTACTAGACAGAGGCCATAAATTGTGTGTGTTTCATCCATAACTAAGTTCCTCACAAATATTTGAAGGTGTTAACTCCTTTTCAATCTTCAACTAGTCACAAACTCACTATTAAGCACTTTCAAGTGTTTGGATATCTAGCACGGACCCACATTCTAGTAGAGAAATGTAAGGCTATGGATCTATAGGGAAAGCCTTACATATTTTTTGGGTACTTAGATGATGACAAATTCTATAAGCTTCTCCATCCCACCACTCATGAGTTGTGTCATTCAGAGAAGTGTTCATTTTGAGGAGAGTCCTTCCAAATCTTTTACCACTTTTGCATCTACCATCACATTGTAGATGTTGCATCATGATGATATTTCTTTAGAATACCTTGTCCTCTTAATCTTGATGAGGATTATTCCTCCACTTTAGATGGTGACAATGATGATGAGGATTCACATTCCTCTCATAGTCATTATTCAAAGGTTGATGATTCTCCTCTATACTCTCTAGCCTCAAGGCCTCTTTGGACTCAACAAATATTGGATTCAATAGGTGATTTGGTTGGTGATTCATTAGATATTAGAAGAACAATTTCATGGTTTCAATATCCTCCACATCTCTTCTTTGCTTCAACTTCAGATCCATAGTATTTTTGGGAAGCTTCAGGTATCCTCGAGTGGGATGTTGCTATGTAGGAAGAGTTCAATTCCTTAGAAGGGAATCATACATGGGATCTTGTCCCTCTTCCTAATGGATTTTTTTTTTAATGCAAATGGATCTAACAGATAATTTTCAGTATAGGGTCAGTTGATAAGCATAAGGTTCACTTGTCATGAAAGGGTTCTCCCAAGTTCTCAAGATTGAGTACTCTAAGATTTTTGAGCTAGTTTCCAAAATAAATTCCATATGACTTTTCCTAGCCATAGCTACAACTCATTGTTGGAAAGTTCATAAAATGTATGTGAATATTTTATTTCTTTATAGTGACCTTCAAGAGGAAATCTACATGGAGTAATCACAAGGGTTCGTATAAGATCCTTCACTTATTTTGTCTTCAAAAGTCTTGAGCTATGGCCTCAAATGGGATCCTCAAGCGTTGTATTCCAAGATAGATTCCTTCCTTATAAAATTTGGGTTCATTTGATGTAATTTAGATCCAAAAATGTACATTATACAACATGATGACACTCACATTTTTTGTTCTCTATGATGATGACTTATTGATCATGAGGAGTCACATATCCACCATTAAGGTAGTGAAAATTTGTATGATAGATTTATGATGTCATACTTGAGTCTTTTGTATTAATTCTTAGGTATTTTGATCACTCTATCACACTCACACATCTTCCTTTCACAACCCAAGTATGCTCTTTATATGCTCTCCAGATTTCACGTGGTTGATTATAAGCCTGCACCAACTCCAATTCTATCAAGATTCAAACTTCAGGCTAAGTGTTTTTCACCTTTGGTTGATGTAACTTTATATCGACAACTTGTTGGTATTTTCATCTCTTGACTCATTCAAGACCCAACATTCCATATGTTTTGGATATGGTCTCTTGATTCATTTAGGAACCACGTGATTTGCATTGGAAAGAA
The DNA here is from genome assembly GCA_007258455.2 of Sequoia sempervirens. NCBI lineage: Eukaryota > Viridiplantae > Streptophyta > Pinopsida > Cupressales > Cupressaceae > Sequoia > Sequoia sempervirens. The sequence continues at coordinate 68,987 of VDFB02391649.1, forward strand.
GCTAAGTGAATTCTCCACTACATTCAGGGTACTCACAATCATGGGATTTGGTATGCAATGGGTGTGGATATTGACTTGGTGGTATATATAGATTCATATTGGGAAGGAGATTCTTAGGATCACAAGTTTACTTCAAGATATTTCTTCTCACTTGGTTCTAGTCTAATTTGTCGGTTGATCAAGAATTATTATTCAATTGCTCTTTCACCAACAGAGGTTAAGTATCAAGGAGTGGTTAATGCCACCATTGAGGCTATTGAGCTTCAAAATATTCTCACTGAGTTCATATTCCATTCAGAAAGCCTACAATCATCTTTAGTGATAATTAGGGTGCTATATAAATCTCACAAAATTAGTTCATCATCAAAGGAAAAAACATATTGAGATTCATATGCACTATGAGAGATAATTCAAGAAAACATAATTTATCTTAAGTACTATCCTACATCAAGTAGATCGTAAAAATCTTCACCAAAGCTTTCCTTGAGAGAAATTTCCTTCATTTGTGAGCTTTGATTGGGGTGTGATAGGTGTCTACTTCAAGAGGGACTTCTTAGTCCACTTTTCACCCTCTTCTTTAGGGAGGTATCTTCTCTCTCTACTATGTGGGGCTTCCTCTTTTGGGGGGATATCTTTGTACATGTGTACCTCATTAAGCTTCATTTGTTGGGACCCATATTTTCACCCACCTAAGCTATGCTTAAGGGGGGTGTTAGTGTATGTTTTCATTTTCCTTATGTTATGGGATATTTATTTTTCCTACACATATTATTAATCTTGCTTAGGTTAATTATACTTGGTTAATATGAGACCACATGTCGTAATCCATCAACTACATGTGTCACTCTCTCCCACACATGGGTAGTTGAGTTACACAACCTCTTTTGGATTTTTATTCCACCTCTCATAGACATTTATTTGTCTTTATCTAAGTAGGTTAAATGCCACATGTTTTGGTTCTTGCTTCTCACAAAATTTAACACTTAGAAGTCACAATGGAAAGGAGAAAATGAAATTTATTAATCTAATTAAATAAAATGGAGATTTATAATTTTTTTATAGTAGAGACAAATCCAAATACTTGATTTTCTAATTCTCTATCTAAAGGAGAATCAACTTTCAATTGATTTTATAGTTTTATTTTTAAAAACATGTGTTTGAGTGTTTTGTGTGTTTCTCTTCATTATAAACACTTATTAACATGATAAAACTAGTATAGATATCAATCTTGAGTTATTTTTTATTGATTTTTTTCTTATAACTTATTCTACAACTATTTTATTTACTTTAAAATTATTTTATTTTATTTTATAACTACTAAAGAATTATTTTATTTTATTGTATTTGGTTATCGAACTTGAAAAAACCAACCAAATAAACTACAAAGAATTTTAACAAAAAAATTATTTGCTCATCTATATTTAACAAATATTTATCCTAATGAACAAACTCAACTTCAACTACATTGGTAATAGTTATGCCTAGTATGAATTTGATAAAGGTCAACCCTAACAACTATAATAGTTATCAACCTAGTAAAATCATGATACATTTGTCTTGTAAGAATTTATTTCTTAAATTAAATTATTATCAATCATACCTTTGAATTAATGTCATGACCCATCCATCAACTAGACAACTAATACTTTTATTACAATACTATGAAGGTAGGTACTTGCCACTACATAGAAAATTTATATAGTTTCATATCAAACAAACCCAACTTCAATTATATTATGAGGGTCTTAATATCAAACTCAAAATAAACTAATCAATCTGGGAAGGTTTTTTAATAGCTAATCAATTTCTCATCAATATTTAACAAATATTTGTTCTAAGGAACAAGCTCAACTTCAACTGTATTAGTCATATTTATAATACAACTATAATATTCATTGGCCTAATAAAATTATAATACATTTGAACTACAAGAATATTTTGATCTCAAACTATTATCCTCTCTACCCCTAAATTAGTATACCATGACTCATCTATCGACTAGCCAACAAATACTAAATTATTACAATACTACAAAGGCAAGTACTCACCACTATGTGACACTTGTTATTATAGCATTAACTTAAACAACTAAATATCTAAAGAAAAATAAATGAAAATAAATTATTCTCCCATGTCGTAAGCAAAAGTAAAATAGAACATTATTTCCATTCTCTTCCCCTCTTCTAATAAAATATCTCACCTTGTCGTAATCTACATTAACAACTAAAATCTCTTATTTTTTTAATACTAAATTATGCTTAGAATTTCTAGTGCTTTTAGATTTTAAATCATTAATTTATGGGAAAAGAACTATATAAAAGTAAATGTATTCTATTTAGTTTATAATTTTTTTCCTTTTCTTTGGTTTCTAAGTCTCCTTTGTTATGCCTTTCTTGCACTAGAGGAAACCAACACCTTAAGGTTTGTAGGAAAATACTTACCCATGGAGATTCCCAAGTTTGCAAAATTTACCCATGTCTTTGAAAAAATTAGAGAAAATATTAGTTAAATACCCTAGACTCTCGTGGACCCCATTCTATCTAGAGACAAAATATCAAAGGTCATTGTAAGCACCATGTTAGGGGACTTTTGAACCCTTGTCACGGTGGCCCACCAACTAGAAGGGTTAAAGTACTAGATTAGTAGTGAAGGATCAATTGTAGAGTATTGTACAACAAAAGCTACAAATATATATATGTGTGTGAGAGAGAGAGAGTTGGGTACACATAGTGAACACAAAATTCATGCACTCATTTCTTGTCATGTGAAGTCTACAATCTTTTGTGGGGTTGGTAGCTACTAGATTCTTAGATTTCCACATGTACCAATTTTGTGAAGTGTTTTTATGGAATCACAATGAAATTAGGGTTTTACAAATATTAATCTATCTTTCCCTTCAAAAATTTGAATGTAGAAGCTAACAAGCCTTTCATGACTCAATTTATTAAGGCCTTATAGGCATTTTAGGGTTTGAATATAGTAAATATGTGTTTTTTTGTCTATACTAGAAATCTCATTCATTGTTTTTATTGTTAATTGATTTTGGGGTAATTTCACTTATAAGATTTTATTTTATTTATTTTTTAATCATTTTGCATAGAAAAAGAACTAGTACAATAATTTAGTTAATATCATATTTGTTTCATCTATGTGTTTGCATGCATGTGTGCCTAATTTACATTTGTAAACTTGACAAGCAAATTAATGATAAGAATACATTTAAAGAATCTCAACCTTGTGTTTTATTCAATTGCAAATAAATTTATTAATAAAAATAAAATGTATTTATTAAAATAAATAAATAATAGTATAACTTTACTTTTGTTTAAATCAATTACAATGTTTTTAATATTATTATGCAAATAAATTAGAATTAGTGAATTTTATTAACTTATCAATTAAGTAATTTAAATATATGGAGAACAATTCTACTTAATATAACATCCTACATTTATTAAAAAAATCACCTCTTTAATTCCTCGGGATTCGTTTCATAAAACTTAAAAAAATTATAAAGAAATCACAAAAATAACACCAAAAGTTTATCCAACCCCATAATGTACCCGTTGACGCCAAAAATTGACGAGGTAACAGTGCCTTATGGGAAACTCAGTTCAAGGGGGACCCCTTTGTGCCAAACTGAGTGACCTCTGAATTTTAAAGAAGTCGGTTTCTTCTATAATGGGTTTTGGAAAGGGAAAAGTAAACGGATATAATGAAGCAAAGTCTAATCTAAGGTGATGCGCCAAAATTTGCTGATGGGCACGATAAATCATAGATTTAAGGGTCTGAATGGTGTTGTCACGTTCCAAAACATCAAAGACTTAAAGCTATTGCATAAATAATTCATTTACTGACATAAAATAGTATTGCATACATCCTTACTACTAAGAAGAGTCATTTAGACATGATTTAGATAAGCAAGGTTGTATTCAATATATAGAAGTTCTGTTAAATAAAATGCTTAAGACAATATAAAGCACAGTTTATAGTTTAATCAAAACATGAAAAACAGAAAGTCCAAACAGTTGGCACAGTCTGAAAGTTTCTTGCAAATAAACATATAAAAGAGGCTTAGTGTCTCTTGCTAAAACCAGTATCCTTTCTCCTAAAATTTCTTGGACCATTCTCTTGGTGACAGAGAGAGTATATATAGCCAGAGAGACAATTCCCACCGCTTTGGAGAGTTGTAACAGAAAAGATTTTCCAATCCCTTGCAATGATACCTGAATCAAAAGATACCCCAGGTCGTTACAATGGCAACGAGTTAGAACACAGCATCTGGACATCCAGGTGCAGGCGCGCCCTTTGTAATGATGGCAGTGGTCCCAGCTAGGCTCGAGGCGACAAGTGTCATCCACCGCTTCAAACGACCATGACGAGCGGCACCCAATAGCATAATTTCCCTCAGCCAACCTATCGCCCGCTTCAAAGATCAGTTGTAAGGCACGTGGCAGCCTGTCGCTACCCGAATGAAAACTCCTCTCATTGCTGCCGAGAGATTGCGAAGAAGCAACACGTGTCCAATGGGCTGAGGTCCTAGTTGCAGTGGAGAGAAAGTTGCATTAACCGGGTGTGAAAGACACATGGCAGCGTTTCGCAGCCCGCGATTGTTCACCTCCTTGCTGTGTTGAAAGAGCTGCGAACAGTTGCTACCTAGCAGGAGGTGGGGCCTGCCAAAAATAAAAGAAGGTCTACGGAAGTGTTTCGTAGCCCGCAGCTGCTTATTTCTTTCCTGCATGAAAAGTTTGCAATACGCCACCATGTAGCAAGATGTGGGTCCCTCTGACAATCCTTAGAAATGATTGCCCCTGCAGAAGACCTTCGCAACCCGCATGAATCCCTTAAGGAAACAAGAGAAAAACCTTCTGCTCGTGTGACACATGGACACCTAGCGTAGTATCTCAGGACCCAAAGGGGAAGTCGTTGCCCGAAGCTGTGAAGAAGAGATGTGCCAAGGGGTAGATCAAAACTTGATGAAAAGCCGACTAAACTCAGCGACGCACAGGCCAGCACACTCACATTTACAAAAGAAACCCGAAAGGAGCTGTTTAAATATTTATTTTAATAGCTTTGGCAACTATCAGGGGCGTTTCGGATAAGGAACAGAGAACCCAAAAACTCTCTGGTTCTGCAGACCAGAGCTTTTATCCTTAGGGCGAATGGAGTCAGAGTTTGGAAAGAGCAGCTTGCAAAGACGACCATTCACTTTCGGATAGCTTTGCCATGCTGCACAAATTTTCTTGTGCCCCACGGAGATCGATAGCTTCCTTGTGAGGCAACACCTCAGGTAGGCCGGCGCCTGCTTGGATATGAAAAAATAGCTGTGAAAGCAGATGAATGATCGCCTCAATATCGGCTGTCGTTGGGGAGTTATTGAACTCCCTGAATGCCTCTGGGTCATTCTCCCTCTACTCAATAACCTCTGCAATCTGTGTGGTTGTGGCAATAGATCCATCCTCGAGGAATGGGGACGGTAGCCCCATTTTTCTTAATTCGGAGAAACTTCCCCAAATGCCATCTAATGCCTTACCTAGAAAAGTTGTCGCTGCCTTTATGCGTTGGAAAGCGGAGTGACAATGAATGAATTTATTGGCTGTTTGGGCAGCAATGTCCCGATCTTCGATACCCACCCCGGCCAGGATTTCATCTGAGATGGACTATAGCTTGTTGAGCAAGTCCCTTGCCTCAGGAACTTTCTCCAAGATGAAACGTGGGAACTGCTCAATTGTGTCATGGGCTTCTTGATTGAGCCTTGATGCCTTGTCGATAAATTGGAAGGTAGGCTACAGTGTTAGGCAAAAGGCCTTGACTTTCTCCCAATGAGAAATGTACAATTGCCTAACCAACGGAATGACATCGGGTTGGGCAGGGGCAGGTAACAGAGAGGCTTTAAGCGAAGAAATCTTCGCGTCTCTTGAAATAAGGGCCTCAGCTAATTCTGCCTTCTTCCTTTTCTCGGATGCCAACTGCTCCGCATAGCTGTTCATTTTTTTATTCTAATTCTGATCAGCTCGAGAGTGGTTCACTGATTGCTCCTCCAGAGAAGCCTTTGCCTCTTGGAGCTCCTCTTCTAGTTTAGCCTTCGAGCTTTTAAATTCAGCATCTTTCTCTTGTATTTTTTGCTCACACTGCTCTTGTAGGCGCTCCAACTCCTCACCCTTTTGTACCATTCCTTGACTATACTCAAGGCGGACGCGTTCAAGCTCTTCCTCTTTTAACTATAGGCTCTGTCACACTGCCTGGTTCTAGCTTTGCAATTCTTTTATTAAGCCTGGGTCAGCAATTTGGGCTTTCGCAATTTCGCCCTAAAGTCTGTTCCTTTCATTCTCTGTTGTCAGTGCCCTTTCGGTCATTTGGGCAATATCTGCCTCTAAGGATTTCTCCTTTGTTTCTAGAAAACTCACCCTTTCTTTGGCTGCCCTGAGCTGCTCATCCTTCTTCTTTAACTGGCGACCAATTTTGAGGAAGTCAGAAGCGACCACCTGTTGTGTCTCCTCCATGATCTCGACCTTATCTTGTGGCCAGGCTACTTTCATGTCAAGTCCGACAGCATAGATCTCATAGTCTTTGGACTGCATTTCTCCCTGAGGCTTGCTTATCCTTGGGTACATGGTTTCGAATTTTAATTCTTGTCGAGCCTCATCATACGAAGCTTGTACCCTAGGCTCGGTAGGAGCATTGTCATCCTTTGCCTTGCATCGCCTCATTCTATTTGTGCGTGCCTCTTTTTCACAATCTATCTGTGCTATGAACTTGGCTGGTGATGATACTAACCCAATTGCGAAAGGAACACTAGAAGGTAGGGCATAGGGATAGGTAACTTTCATAGGCGCATGCATTTGTTTTTTCTGGAGGGTGACTATTTGTGGAGAAAAGTGTGGCACGTTCCATAGCTTGGCCTGAGAACTATCAACAGGGCTAGGTATTTGTAGCGGCTGAATCGGAGATTCAGTTGTAAGGCTCATTGGCTGGAAAAGGGGGGTTACTGATCGGGTATCAGTTTGTTGCAGTGGAAGAGGATCAGTAAGCATAGCAGAAAAAGAATGGGGGCCGATAGGGGGAACGTTTTCCGAAAGTGAGGCAATGAAAGTCTGGGCGGTAGCTGTAGGCGTGAGCACACTCGGAGGAGTGATTACGAGTGGGTGGGCCTACGAAAACTAGGCAAATCCAACCGAATAAGTTGGACTGAAAGCAGAAGGTAGAGGGCTCGGACCCATGGCAGGAGTTGCTAGTGAAGCAGGGGCGGATGTGAAGGAATTAGATGCAAGGGAAGAAGGAGTGAAATGTACCTGTTGACTGGTCGGCAGTGGTTCCAGGATCGTCCGTGACTTACCTGCAAACTTCGGTATTTGGCTAGCAGCGGCTGAATCTCTTCCGGCGGGTTCATGTGAAACCTCTTTGATAATATTTTTCAGGCACTACCTTTTCGCAGGTGGACACTCACTAACTTCGATAGTCGGATCCTTCTGCTGAGGCGTTAGCCTGGCCGGTTTAGCGGCCCAAGTGCGTGTATGTGAGCCTCTTGATATATTACAGTGTACGTTCGTGGCCACATAGGCGGCATGCCCAGAGACGTTGCCCCTTGCGCTGAAGAGGATGATACCGCCGCTTCTTCTTCGTGCCCTTCAGATTCCTCTCCCTCCTTGCTCCTGTCAACACTAGAGCTCGGGCTGGGGTGGCCTTCATTCCACCATCTGTCGAATTCCTGGTTGTCCTTCAACTGATTATAAGGAGCATCCAACTGTGCTATTTCCTGGCGATATTTCCAAAAAGCTCTTATTTTTTCATCATTTTATTCCTCACCCCTCTTCAACTTGTTGTACATACTGCATTCCATGGGAAGATTGTCCCTGGCCATGGCCACACGAAAGTAGAACTTGTGCCATGGGCCCCTAGTATCCAGCGTAGGGATTTACGCTAATTCAACAAAATCATCCTCTCTATCTATCCGCAGATTAAGCCATTTTTCCCAGTATGGTCAGGAAACATGCGTAACTTTCATATGTGGCTCCAGTAAGTCATTGAAAGGGTTGTATTCCCACTTATCATTTATCAGTACCAACCCAAAATGTGCCAGCTTTTCTTCTAACAACTTGTGCGATTGTTTTTTAACCAGGTTACCGACTTGAAACTCTTCGAACAAGTGAAGAATCCCTTCTTCTTGACACTTTCACTACTATAGAAAGTGAAATCAATGACACACACCTACTGAAAAATTTCCAGCGCGAGCACTCTATCGGTGACGCAAGCTGGGAGCAGGAAAGGTTTGCGAGTAAAGCCCCACATTCGAAGGATTGTAAAATCCCTGCCTAAGAACCAGTCACAAGCAGGGGTATAGCTCTGCATAAATCTGGTATGCTCTTTGGTGAGCCGGACGATATCACCTTCTCCAATTAAATCATTCAAAACTGGGGCTATGAAATAGTCCGCGAATGCATAATAGTCATAGGATGCGGAAAGGAAAGGTGTCCATGTAGACACAGGCTTTCTTTTATTCTGCTCATCAAAAATTGATAGCGGAATAAATCGGGTGAAGAAATCTGGATTCTGATGTAGGAACATGTGGACCAGGTAGGAAAAAATCTAAACTTCTTTTCCACCTGATAATTCTCCATTTGCTGTATCATTTCTTCAACCATGAACTCAGCAAAATCATACCAGAAGAGTTCATGTTGTTTGCGAAACTGTATTGCAGGGCCTAGCTGAAAAGCTTCGATCTTCTCATCAGAGTCTCAGCCGCAAACAAATGCCAGCATGGACATGGCGTCCTAGAGATCATCGCGGAATGAACCACGTGATAATGGGATACTTGGTGCTTTAGCGGACGCGATACCTTTCTTATTAGTCTCTTCTAACGAGAAATCTGAGCCGATTTTCATCTTCCTCCATATTTTTTTTCCCTTGCTTGGGTGAAAAGGCTCGATAGTCTCCTTCCTTCTGCTTGGATCCGGGATACATAACATGTGCCAGATGGCTTCTGGACTAATATGAACCCTTAAATTGCGACGTTCGATGTAGTGGGTATCTGGATTATAGCGCTGAAAAGCTGCGTAAACCACCTCCGGGCAATAGTGCACCAATGGGACCATGTATTGTGGGAGACCAATATACTAGACTCTACTTGCCGTGGATCGGTCTACCTTTGTTGCTGATAACCTCGCACAAGCTGCCTCTCTAAGGGATTTAGGGTTCTTCGCAAGCTTTGGGTCATAGATATTGTTCCATTCTTCTTTAACTTTTTTTTCTGGTTAATCCATTCCTTGGGTCTATCCAGCTCTTCCGTGTGGGCTCTTCTCGTCTTCATGGGTATACCAGGCGTGGCATATGCTACATCCTCGTATACATACACCTCAACCGAAGAACGAATAGCCATGAACAGTTCCTGGCTAATCTCCTCTTGCATCGGCTGAGCTGAAGATTCTGACATTTTTCTTTCTCTGAAGAATTTGTAAGCTCCTGGCCTGCGAATATGTTTGCTCTAGATAGACAGACAAAAAATAATAATGCACTTCCCTTGCATTTGTAAAATCCTTTGAAATATTAAACTTTTTCATGCAATAATATCAACTTTTCCCAAGGTGGTAGGCGAAAGCAAGCCTTTTGCATTTAATTCAGCATGTATCGTTAATCTTGCAACTCGTGCAAGATGAACTGATTGCTATTCCGAGGCGGCCGGATTTCATTATTGCATTTACGCGATCGTGTGATACACCCTGATCTCCTTGGAAATTGATCTTACAACTGGCCTTCTAACCCTGCATTAGCATGCGCTGGCAATTAATATCCTGGCCAAAATGATTACGCCAAGCAAACGATCACCATCTGAAAAGATATGAGTATCACTTTGGGCTCTGGGACGCGCTTGAGAGATGACACAATAGCCTACGGCCATATGTCCCTTCACCAACAAGCGCCACCTTTTTAAAACCAATTAATCAACCTCATTTAATTAAGCACACCTTGAGCCGTGCTATCACAGATGCAACTGGCTAGAAAGTGTGAACAAACACAGGCTCGCCTTTCAAGACAGTAGCTAGCATAACATCACATTTTTTAGAGGCGGATTGGCATGTGCCTTGTCAGTTTTTCTATAAATAGGCCTATAGATAATGAGAAAAACATACTTAGTATTTAAGAAGTGATAGGTTAGTAGCAGAGCGCTAAGCAAGTCCTTTCATAGGTTAGGTGGTGAACAATTCCGACATTAACTTAGAAGCCCAGGGATAGTGTCAGGAAAAATAGATACCCCAATTCATCTAACCTCGTATAAGTCACAGACAGCGTTTCTAGGTGAGATTTCCACTAGGAGGCTGAAAAGGATGATGAAGAACAAGCATTCGCTGGTTCTGGTAGCCATTAAATGGGTCCTAAGCAAAGATTGCATAGAATACGAGGATAAGTACAGGGTAAATACCGACGTGTGCTCTCACTTTGTAGCGTCCATGCTGGACATTTGCATTCCCCGACCGCTTATCCTGAAGCTAGTTAAAGAAATCTTTATGAAAAAATACTTGAATGGGCTTGGCGAGGTTATTGCACATGTTGCATATGGGATAGGCCTGCCAACAGCCAGCGACCTGCGTCACTTTATCGAAGAAGAAGCTATCGTCGTTTGGCTGCCATTTCTCAGCGGATTCCACCTGCAGACCCGTGACCAGCACCAACAGAGGGTTACTCAGGCCCTACACTTCATGTTTCAGAGCTACAACGTGATACCTTTCTACGACGTAGACTAGTACACTGACTTCAGGAACCTGGTGTTCCCACCGCCAACGACGGTTGCGTCAAATGATGCTGCCAGTGCCGCTGAGGAGCCCGTGGACGAGGAAGAAGTGGACGCTGCAGTGAATGCGTCGATTGCTACCAGTCATGCCTTTGGATAGATAACCCCTTTGCTTACTTGCTCAAAATGTAACTTTCCTACTTTAGATAAACCTGATGAAAGGCTATTGTATATAATATATCCTGATACTTGTACATTTTGGAAATCGACCTCCTAGCCATTTTGTAATCAAAGAACATATATATAAATATATACTTCTCATTTTAAGGAAAATCCATGCTCTTTTTGCTTCTGTGTTTAAAATTTTCTAGGTTTGCAAATTTTGTACGCTATTTTTTCGTGTATGAGTGTATTTTGTGTAAAGCAACTCTAGTGTTTTACCTGCCAATGATAATGAGCAAATGCGTAGAAAGATAACTAATTTTACAAAAAGAACAGGCCAAACACAGGAAAGAAAATGAAAGCACTATTTACATCTATACAAGGTAGAGCTTTAATGCCTAATGGAACAACTTAAGATGAATCCCATTGACCGGAATTCCTAACGGCTCTTATTCCATATTTTCCAACTCAAAAGCGTTGTGCTACCTGCAACAAATGATTTTGAAAGGTCCCTCCCATAGGCTATCAAATTTACCGTGCTGACCTGGCTTTGCAGCCCTGCTGTCATATTTTAGCACTAAGTCTCCACTTTTCAGACCTTGGTCAGAAGCCTTCTTGTCAAACCATCGTTTGACCACTTGTTGTCGGCTTGTCATTGCTATTAGGAAATTCTCCCTTTTTTCTTGCACTTCCAATAGTTCGGCGAGTCGAACCTCCATGGCTTCATTTTGTTCTATCTCAAGGGACTTCAATAACTGTATTGTTGGGATCTCCATAGAGATAGGTAACAGTGCCTCCTTCCCATATACCAGCTCATAAGGTGAAGTTTTAAGGACTTGCTTAGGAGTTATGCAGTTTGCCCAGAGCGCTTTTTGGAGATTTTTATGCCATTCCCTTTGGTGCTCTGAACCAACCTTTTTAAGGAGTCGGACTAAGCTTTTGTTTGTTAATTCGGCTAGGCCATTTCCTTGTGGATAATAGTTTGATGATGTTTTAAGGAATATGCCATTTTTTAATGCAAAATGACATACCTTTGTACCTAGAAATGCTCTGGCATTGTCCGAAATGATTATCTTCGGAGGGCCGAACCTTGTCACCAGTGCTTCAAGGAAGTCTACAATTTCTACTTCTGTTTCACCCTTAAGGGGAACAGCTTCTGCCCACCTTGTGAAGTAGTCTGTAGCTGTTAGAATCCACTTATGTCTGGCACTAGAAACTGGGTTGATCATCCTGATGAAGTCTAGGCCCCATTGCGCAAATGGTTCATCCACCACGATAGGTTTGAGGGGCATCACTGAATTCTTCCTTCTGTCAGAGAAGAACTAACATTTTTTACAAGCCCTTACCAGAGAGTAGGAGTCACTGAAAAGTGTAGGCCAGTAATATCCAGCTCACAGGACCTTGATGGCGGTAGTTTTGGCAGAGAAATGTCCACCTTCGTCGCTATTGTGAAATGCATTGAGGATCCTCTGCGCCTCCCCTGAAGTAACGCATCGCAGGAGCACACCATTGAAATTTCTCTTGAAAAGGACTCCTTCTATCAGCATATATCCACAATTCCAAAGCTGGTAATACCTTCTTTTTTGGGATGAGAGGCCTGGCGGATACCTTCCGGTTTGCATGAAGTTCATTCTATCTATCAGCCAATCGTCTTCTGATCCTGATTCATTTATTCGGACGAGTTCTGGCTGTTCCTCCTTGGCAGGTACTTCCTCATTCTGTGCCATATACTCACACAGTCCTCTGCCTTTCACAGTCTTAGTAGGCCTGACCTTGATGTCATACTCCAGGATCTTAGTAATCCAATTAGCCCTTTTTTCTATGATCTCTCCTTCCGTGATGTATTCACACACACTAGAATGTGTGACATATACCAGAACTTTGTTACAGGAAATTAGATGGCAGAACTTTTTAAGTCCTTTTACTATTGCAAAGGCCTGTCTTTCGACGAAGTTATAATTCACCTCATATTCTTTTAGGGTCCGGGAATAGAACGCCACTGGATGCTCTCTCTTTCCTTCATTATCCTTTTGAGTTAGAACAGTAGCGATATTGGACTTGCTACTGAAGGCATACATTATAAAATCTTTGCATTGATCTGGATTAATCAGCACCGAGGCTGTGGAGATCGCTTCCTTGACCTTTTCAAAAGTCTCCCGAGCTTCTGTTGTCCATTTGAAAGTTTGATCCTTTTTTAGCATTAGGGTGATCGGCCTAATCATTCCCGCGAAATCAGAAATAAATTTGCTGACGAAATTTACTTTGCCGAGAAAAGACTGGACACCTTTCTTATTTACCGGGAGGGGAAGCTCCTTGATAGCCTTTACTCATTCGGGGTCAATTGAAATACCTTATTTAGACACGACATGCCCTAACACCTTACCCTGCGGTACTCCGAATACACATTTCTTTGGATTTAAGGAAACCCTGAACTCCCAGCATTTTTGAAAAACTAATTCCAAATGATCAAAATGATCATCTTTAGATTTAGAGAACACAGTAAGGTCATCCAAATAGATTAGAATAAACTTATTGATAAGTTCACTGAATGCGATGTCCATAGCTCGCTGGAAAGTTGCCCCTACATTGGATAAACCAAAAGGCATTTTAGCATATGCAAATGTTCCCCATTTGGTGGTGAACGTAGTCTTGTGCTAATCTTCTTCTTTAACTCGAATCTGGTTATAGCTAGAGAAGCCATCCAGCAGAGAGAACATTTTTTATCCTATGACAGTTTGGAGGATTAACTCCATAGAAGGCAATGGATAGTGATCCTTCAAATATGCTCTGTTCAGGTCTCGGAAGTCCACGCATAAGTGGATATCCTCATTCTTCTTTCTGACTGGTACCAGGTTTGATACCCAAGTACTATGTTTGATTGGGAAGACAATACGTGAATCAATGAGCTTGGTTAGCTCTTGTGCCATTAGGGCCTCAACTTTAGGGTTGACTGGCCTCTGCTTCTGTCGGACTGGTTTTGCACCTTCTATTAGTTCAATAGTGTGCTGAATGACGCGAGGATCGTAACCCTCCAAATCGTCGTAGGACCAGGCCACTACTCCATATTTTTCGCAGAAACTGATAAGCCTTTCTCTATCTCGCTGTGGGACATCTTTCCCGACCCGGAAGATTCCTGCCATCGGAGACCCAGAGGTTTTCATAATCACTTTTGTCTGCCATGAACTTTCGCTTATCATTTCAGGTGTCATTACAATAAAAAAAATCTTGAGAGTAACTAACCCTTTTGGAAGTTTATTTGACTTGAGCTGCATAATTTGTCCTTCATAGGCCTCGACGATCTTTGGTTGAAGTTGATCAGCAAATTCCCCTGAGTGCTAGATAAACGAGGTGATGTGCTCATCGCTCTCAAAGACTTGCCAACTTTGATCATTGTCGGGAATCGCTAGTCAGACAAGCACTCGCACTGAATATTCATTCTGAAGCAAGTCAGAGATAGGATCAAACTAAGCACCGATCACCGCCATGCGATCTGCATCGCTATTCTATGTTCGGGGAACGGTCAGGATATTGAAAGCTTCAAAACCCTCAATCAGGTCCCAAATTCGATGTCGATAGGATCTCATGCGGACATTCTTTGCTGCAGAAATTCCTCGGACCTGATTAACTACCAGTTCAGAATCTCCAAACACAATCAATTGCTTAATACCCATTCATTCCGCTAGGCTTAAGCCTTGGACTAACCCTTCATATTCAGCTTCATTGTTTGAACAGGAAAATTGAAATCGGAAAGACCTCAACAACTTTTCATTCTGCGGGGATATTAGACATACCCCTGCTCCAACTCCAACTTTGCTCCTTGCTCCGTCAAAATACAATGTCCACAGCTCATTTGCTTGGTTATCGTTGGATTCTTTGGCAACCTTTAGAAGGACCTGGTCTTCATCATAAATCACATATGTGCCCAATCCGGTAGCATGATAATTTCTGAAAGGATCATTTTTTATGTGTTCGCTCAACAGAGCATCTTCCTTATCATTTCGGTCTCCACTCACCTTCTCTTCCTCTAGCAGTTCGACACTATACATGTCCTACTTGGTGATGGAGGTATGTGCGGCCTCAAAATTGATCAGGGCCTCATTCGCCACATGTTCAAAATGTAGAGCCTCCGATTCTATCTTCATTTTTGTGCCATGCTTGGTCCTAAGTATTAGATGTGACCAATCTAAAGACAAATATCCGCCCACCTTTGAAGTAAATTCTCGGGATAGATAGAGACCGAACATAGGAGGAACATCTATGATTACTGTATCTTGCGGGACCGTGATACTTGGGCAGGCAAATAGAGTTAACGGAAGCACTTTGATGACACCCACAGTATCAACTTTATTTTCATCCAGCTGCATCTCCCCCTTCTTCATAGGTTCGTAGCTGAGACCCAAGGCTTCGGCTATCAGTTTTGGCATAACCGTTGTGCTAGCGCCAGAATCAATCATAGCGTTGTGTAATAGTTTTTCCCCTACAATGAGAGTCAAGAAGAAGGGTTGAGGTTTCAGCCTACTTTCGCCTTCCACATGGGGCTCCTTCGCTTTGTCTGTAAGCACCTTAGCTAGTGGCATTTGATAAACCACCTCTGTATTGGCAAACAGCTCTGTTGGTGCTAAATTGATCTCTTTCCGAAGCACCTTCTGTAGCATAGTCTTCTATTCCGGGATAGCTAGAATGTCCCATAAAGATGCATTAGCAGATGATTTCTTTAATTGCTCCACCACATTAAAAGGTGATGAGCTCGGAGACTTCTGCTCCTTTGCTCTTGTTATAATAATTTTCTTCCGTGGTTGAGAAGGTGAAGAGGCAGTCGAAGCGCCAGAAATTTGATCGGACACGCCTTGGCATTGTGGGTTGTCCGAAAGTGAAACAACAAGCTCACCGGTGAATCTCCTCTTTGAGCGTGTGCTATAATCAGATTGCACTTGCAGCGTTTCGGCTGTGGATGTGTCATTGGTAAACACCATTTCCTCATCTTCCATCCAAGAGAAGAGCGCATGATCAGGAACAATATCGAACTCTTGCTCTAAGGACATCCCTTGCATTTGTGCGGTAAGGACCGCATTCTCCATTGGCGAGTCATAAGCATGTCCTCCATTTTCTGCTATAATACCTTGACTGCGTTGCTCTGCCACCTTCTATTGTAAGTTGCCACACGGACAATTTCGGGGCATATGCGCATCGTTGCAGGGGAAGCACCATGGATTGATGTCATCAATAAGATTGTTTTGTCCCGCGGTTAATTCTCTACTTGAGCTTGGTGACGCACCTGCCAGCAACATAGGTACTGGAACCATTTGGTTTGTAGTTGGCGCTGGTGGATTAGTGCGAGGCGCACTCTGATATTGATTTTGCTAATAAGTAGACTGCTCGCCTTGATAGTTTTGATATGCAGGCCGTGGAGGTGTTGCTTGGTTCCGTTTGAGAGTTGTTATGTCATTTGCCATAGTTCACAACATCTCCTTGAGGTCGCCTATTTCATCCTTGGAAGAACTTGATGTAGAAGCCAAGCTTTCAGGAGCGGCCGAATAGGAGTACATCGACTGGGGAGCTACTGCCGAACTAGTCGATGCGACCTCTTGTGCAGAGTTTGATATTTTAAGAAATATCGAGATAATAGGTCGAGGAGGCAACTTTCTGTAATCTATCAAATGATTCTCAGCTTTGATAGCGGTAGCATAAGCATTTGGTAGAGTGGCTCCTCCCAAAGACTTAATCATCACAGAAATGTCAGGGTTAATGGACTTCAAATAAAATATGAATGCCAGTTCTGGAGTCGGGCGGATAGTCACAGGAATCCTCTGCCAATTTGAGTGAAATCGGGCATTGAAATCCATCAGAACCTCCTGGGGCGCTTGTCTTATGACGGATAGCTGATAATATAACGAAGAATGATCTCCGTCATTTGAGAACCTTTCATAGAACGGATCTCTGAGGTCATCCCAAGTGCGAATTGAAGTAGGAGTCAGTGTTCAGTACCAATCTAGAGCCTTGCCTTTGAAGGACGCAGCGAGGAGCCTCAGGGATACATTATGCGCTATAATACTGTGTACCAAACATACATCTGCTACATCTTGTAAATGTTCTGCTGACGTTTTTGTGTTGTCTCCGGCAAATTTGGGAAGAGCTTTTAGGGCCGAAACCGGAATAGCGCCCCAAACAGCGGGCACTATCGAAGCTACCAGGGGACTTCCAGTATCCAATGCTATGTAGTTCCTATTTGCGGTCGGCAACATGGTGAGAGGAAAAGGCAGTGGGAATGGGACGATTACTAACTGATTTGCACCCTAGACTGTCCCTAACGAAGTTACTAGTAAACCTGGGTTATTTGCAGTCTGGGATCTAGTTACAGGCTGATGGCTCATACACCCCTCTACAAGGAAATTTCATTAGTTCAGGTCCCACCGGGCGTGCCAGAAAAAGGACAAACTGTTGACGCCAAAAATTGACGAGGTAACAGTGCCTTATGGGAAACTCAGTTCAAGGGGGACCCCTTTGTGCCAAACTGAGTGACCTCCAGATTTTAAAGAAGCCGGCTTCTTCTATAATGGGTTTTGGAAAGGGAAAAGTAAACGGATATAATGAAACAAAGTCTAATCTAAGGCGATGCACCAAAATTTGCTGATGGGCACGATAAATCATAGATTTAAGGGCCTGAATGGTGTTGTCACATTCCAAAACATCAGAGACTTAAAGCTATAGCATAAACAATTCATTTACTGACATAAAATAGTATTGCATACATCCTTACTACTAAGAAGAGTCATTTAGATATGATTTAGATAAGCAAGCTTCTATTCAATATATAGAAGTTCTGTCAAATGAAATGCTTAAGACAATATAAAGCACAGTTTATAGTTTAATCAAAACATGAAAAATAGAAAGGCTGAACAGTTAGCACAGTCTAAAAGTTTCTTGCAAATAAACATATAAAAGAGGCCTGGTGTCTCTTGCTAAAACCAGTATCCTTTCTCCTAAAATTTCTTGGACCATTCTCTTGGTGACAGAGAGAGTATATATAGCCGGAGAGACAATTCCCACCGCTTTGGAGAGCTGTAACAGAAAAGATTTCTCAATCCCCTGCAATGATGCCTAAATCAAAAGATACCCCAGGCCGTTACAATGGCAACGAGTTAGAACACAACATCTGGACATCCAGGTGCAGGCGCGCCCTTTGTAATGATGGCAGTGGTCCTAGCCAGGCTCGAGGTGACAAGTGTCATCCACCGCTTCAAACGACCATGACGAGCGGCACCCAATAGCATAAGTTCCCTCAGCCAGCCTATCGCCCGCTTTAAGGATCAGTTGTAAGGCACGTGGCAGCCTGTCGTTTCCCAAATGAAAACTCCTCTCATTACTACCGAGAGATTGCGAAGAAGCAACACATGTCCAATGGGCTGAGGTCCTAGTTGCAGTGGAGAGAAAGTTGCATCAACCGGGTGCGAAAGACGTGTGACAGTGTTTCGCAGCCCGTGGTTGTTCACCTCCTTGTTGTGTTGAAAGAGCTATGAATGGTTGCCACCTAGCAGGAGGTGGGGCCCACCAAAAATAAAAGAAGGTCTGCGGAAGCGTTTCGTAGCCCGCAACTGCTTATTTCTTCCTCGCATGAAAAGCTTGTGATACGCCGCCATGTAACAAGATGTGGGTCCCTCTGACAATCCTTAGAAATGATGGCCCCCGCAAAAGGCCTTTGCAACCCACACGAAGCCCTTAAGGAAACAAGAGAAAAACCTTCCACTCATGTGACACGTGGACGCCCAGCACAGCATCTCAGGACCCGAAGGGGAAGTCGTTGCCCGAAGCTGAGAAGAAGAGATGCGCCAAGGGGTAGATCAAAACTTGATGAAAAGCCGACTAAACTCGGCGACGCATAGGCCGGCACACTCACATTTACAAAAGAAACCCGAAGGGAGCTGTTTATATATTTATTTTAACAGTACCTTTGCCCATTTTTATTAACTAAAAATAAAAATCTATTGTATTATAATTTTCAATTAATCAATAAATATGGTCAAAGGTGCATTGTGGGGGGTTGGATAAACAATTGTAAATAACAAAGTTGCACCAATAAATCATAGCACAAATCATGAAACAAACTGCCATAGCTTAAGGAAGATATATTGTGAAACATCTGTTAAAAATACTCAACCAATGTAAAGTGTTAACAGCTCAACAATCTTTCATGCTTTCTTTAATTTTTAATTTTTTATGGATGCTAATAATGCCCACAAATAAAAATTTTGAGAAAAAGATTTTGATGCTAATAATAACTAACATTTTTTTCATTAAATTTTTATGGATTTTGAAACCAAAAATGTTCACAAAAAAAACTCTTGAAAAAAATATTTTGATGCTATTAATGACCAACATTTTTATGCCTAGAGGCATTTACAATGGCATTAGGTTTATACAAAATCCATATACATAAAAAATCGTCATTAAATCTCAGATGTAATGAAAATCCTCACCGTATTTTTTTATAAAATATTTATTTTTTACCAATTTTCCAAATATTCTCACATCCCTTATAAAGTTTGTGTTCTTAAAATCTCTACTTCTCTGCAAGGTACGTCGCAAATCAAGACTTGAACAATTTCAATTGGATGGTAGGACAATAAAATTCTTCCTGCAAGTGACTAGTAAAAATGGTTGTCTAAATCTAGCATTTTGAAACTGTTATGCATTAGCATAGCCCTTTTTTTCATATATTTCACATGCGCATTGTTTGGTATACTACATTAATTCATAGAGTGAAGCTGAGATTTTGCATGTTGTAGTTTGGTCACATTTAACACCAACTTATTTATTGTGTATTAGGGGAGAGGGATCCATAGTGGAGTGGGCTCCAATAGTGGGGATAGAAGTAGTCCTCAGTGGGCCTCATAGTGGAGCATCTTAATATCCAATTGCAAAACACTTTTTATCCATAAAATACACAAACTAACAAATCATGTGATGCCACATCGGTGCACCAATAAAACATGACTTAGTGCACCGCTATTGGTCTCACTTTTTTTTTAGCCTTTTTTAATACCTTAACAAAAAGCATGCTAATGTGGCATCATATTTGATGATGTGACCCTAAAATTAAATTTTTTAAGCAGGTGAGTTGTCAAATAAATTGTTGTACAAAATTGGGACTGATTTGAAATTCCATGTAAGATTTTGAGAAACACAAAGTTAGGGTGCTCCACTATAGGCCCATCTCCCCTATCTTTATTCCAATTGTAATTATCTATAACACATTCCTTTTGCCATTTTTTTACTTTTTCATGATAAGTAGCATTGGAGGTGTGGGTTCTATTGTTTATAATCTTGTGTGAAAGTGGGTTTTTAATTAAAATAAATTCTCGCATTTTGTTATATATTGTTTTAGGTCAAAGTCTTAGATTATTCTTTTTTTCTTATGTTGTACTTGCACTCTTTTTTCAATATGATTGTGTTAATTTTCTTGCAATGTAATGTATGATTTGTGATATTGTTAGAATGCTTTCTAATAATATGATGAGATAATTATTACAATAGTCAATTATTTTTCTATGAATTAATATTAGTTAATGAAATTATGATTTTTAAATAAGATATGGACTAACTACTAATTTTGTGTGTAAAAGTATGAATTAAAGCTTAATAAAAATATATGATAAAGAGTAGGACTAAGAATGGTGATTAGGTCTACAATAAGTATGTTTCTCATTTCTAAAAAGTTGTGGAAACTCGAAACATTGATTGAGAGAGATATGGTGCTTTTGGGGTATAGATAAAACATATGTATTAGATATTTTAATGATTAAGGTTTTATTAGTATTTCTAGACTCAAAATTTTCAAACTATATCTTTGCACATGTATACTTGTAAATTGTTAATTATTGATTAATTTGATTTGATTTTTAGATAATGTAAACAATAATTGAATTTTTCCCATCCCAACAATCTGTGAGAAAGCCACCAACGGCAAAGGAATCAATTGATTCAAATACATGTGTCGAAACTCCTATTCAAAAGTTGTGTACATCGATGCAATGTGAGGAAGCTAAGGCAGCAAAGCAACTTCCTACACTAATCCTAAGAGGAGGATAATGTAAAAATTTTATAGATCTTTAACAATTATAGAAACTTAAATCAAAATAAACATAAATATTATGCATACCATAACACAGTGATTTACATGGGGAAAACCCCACACTCAAAAAGTTTCCCAATATATTATTCAAAAACCATAAAGATACAATAAACTTGCAAAGCAAGCTTTTCATAGGAATATCACCAACCAAAGATCCAAAGGCAACATGATTACTATCAAATTCTCAAAATACATCACAATACACAGTCGTAATACAATACCCTCATAAAATAGGGTTGCCTTCTAGGGGCAAGTCACGCTAATAAAATATCAGTCATCAAATCTAAGACCTAATGATGAATGGTCCAGATTTACAATAATAAAATATAAATAAAAAATTTCTTTCAAGGGCACTACCCTCGAGCCACCGTTGAGGCATTCGACTCTCGAACCCTCTACTGAGGGGATGATCCCCCTATACCCCTCGCAAGGGGGAAACTCCCCCGTCATTAACGTATCGACAGTACCTTATGTAATTGCAAGGTTGAGGTCCACATTTTCCCAACATAGAAGAACATTATGAAAAGATAATTCAAGAACTACATGACGTTATGCTTCTTGCAGGAATGGTTGAACAACAAGAAATGGTTGAAATCGAAAAGAAAGCTCAAATTTTTCATAAAATATGCCCAAAAGTTGCAAGATTTTCTTGTTTCTTGAGAAAAATATTTTATGACGAGCAATATAATCAAGGATCTTCAAAATAAATAGTTGAAGAATTTATGTTGTTTATGAATGATAATTAGAATACATAAACATGATTTGTATATAGTGTTGTCCTATCAATGCTTAACTCTTATGAATAGTATTTTGATAGAGACTTTGATGTCTATTTTTGTACAAAAATTGTTCATATGTTTTCTATGTAAATAGTTGAACTTGAGTTCAAAATATTTTGTAGTTATTTCAAATTATGTAAATATTTGTATGTATTTTCTAAATCAATTCAAATAAAAAAGTCAAATAACCCTTTAAACCTTCCATGCACTTCTTGAGCTTCCAATTAGGAAAAAAACCAAACAAACAATAAACCTTGATAATCTGTGTAGAGTCTAAGCTAATATATTATAAACTTGGTAGAACCTACTCAATTTAGAGGTTTAACTGGCTGAACAATCCACTTTACATTTTGCTTAAGACCACATTAAATTGTCAACCCAAGGCTTGTAAGCTTATGATGGTGCAACATTATATATGCCTCCATGTACCTAAATCTACCTAAACTACTCTACTTAAGTTATTCTACTTGTTGTCCAAATTCACAAAACTAAAAAACAATAAAAGCATAAATCAGAACTAGTTGCTACGGGTACCTATAGTAAAGACTGTAACTAAATTGCTACTAATAAAATAATGTTGTATCAACTGAAAACTTAATAAAAACTAATGACTTAGCTGAACTATCCTCTGGAGTGCTACTAATAATCATTACATGCATATTCATAAGAATTCATTCACAATAAGCAAGAGATGAAGTTATAATTAACTTGTATATTATTCATGAACAATTATAAACTAATAACAGTTATTAACATAAATAAATAAATGAAAGATGAATTGAAGAACAATACCTTGAGTGGCCTACTCAAGTAACTATTCCCACTTTAATTGAACTCAATATAACTAATAGATTTTATGCATCCCATAAGATTAACTCCATTCATTTCATATTGCAAAAGATTATAGAAGATCTTTCCACAGATTGGACTCAATCATTTGGAATATTTTTCATGTTGAAACTAAAAGTGACTAGTAACATAAAACCGATAAAAACCAACTAACTATTCTATGGATTCAACTAGTAGCTATATACAAGCTAAGGGAATCTTTATTGAAAGAAACAACTAACTGAAATCATTAACTCCACTCCCAAATAATAGAGCATAGAATTAAGACTTAACTTATTCAACCTATAACTAAAAAGGAAAGGGAACCCTATCAGAACTAGAACTCTGTCAAAATGTAGAATTGTATGAAAACATACAACCACTTGTCAAAATTTCATAAGTGGAGGAGACCTCTTCTTCAACATTTATTAAATTTGTTATAATAACACACATCCAACCTTCATTATGTGTCTTTGATCAATTATCACTACGTTCAGCTTAACCTAGAGCTTCCCCTATTTTGGTGTCCAACCATTCCTTTTGCTACAAGTTCATCCTGCAACTATTGCGTTATGGTTCCTCTTTAGCTGCAAACAAGTTAATTTCACAAAACATGTACATGAGGATAACTATCACAATTAACTCATAGCATTCCATCAACATTCCATACATTTATTCATATAAACCATATACTACTAATATATTATAACCATAATTCCATCGTCATAATTAAGGTTTAAGTCTACATAATGGATATGAAAAGATAGAATAGTGTAGGAACACTGTCTGGATAATATGTTTAAAAGTATCTTAAAATAGGTATAAAAACAACAAAAAATAAGCCATTATCTAGACCTATCACTCTTCCCAACTAGCTTTTTTCTTGTCCCCAATCAAAATACTAAGGATACTGATTGTACTGCTGAGCAATTTATCTTAAGTCCATAACTGTTCTAACACCCTAAATATGCCTCAAATAAAACCTTGATGTTTTGAAAGTGGCCTCATCTAAATAGTTCATGCTCTCTCACATTCATCACTTTTCTCCCCTATCCAATGTGGGATCGGATAAAGGAGAATAGGTGGATGAAAATTGAGTGGCATCTAATGAATTCCCTTGTTAATATTGATTGCCATGTAATTACATGCCCTATGAAGCATAGCAATGAAATTATGCATGGAATGTGGCTCTTTCTTTTGTAGTTCAGGTGTTAAACTATTCCATCTATTTTGCACATACTTATAACACTATTGTCCTACTCCCTGCAACTAACATTTTCATTCTATCATAGTCTGCCTCCCTAAGCTTCATGATTTTCTTACCTACTCCCTTATGTGTAAGAAGTCTCATCCATTCATCAATTATTGTATTTGGATCCTCATCCTCTCTTCTGACTGGGAGTACAATAGATTTTTCTTTCTCTTCATACTCTTCCATAATCTCACCTCTAAGCTATTCATTCTTGTAGTAACAAGCAAGTGCCATGATCTGGAGATCCCCCACAAATATTAAAGGGTTCCATTATGTTTCATTAGGTATCACATAGTTGTGCAAATAAAACTTACACAAATGATCCTGGTCTTCAGTGTGGAAGTAGCAAAAACTTCAAGAAACTTGAAATTTTGACTCATGCTATTTGAATTCTTGCTAACTAATCTACTAAATTGAAAACATAAAAAAACCTTTCTTGTAAAAACATTGCATAAGTTCTCGATGGAGGCCTACACCTGACTATTTGTGAAGCCTTATCCACTATCTCCTCCAACCAAACTATTGTTTTATTCAGTTCCATATCCTTCTTTTCCAATTCCTGTTCATATTTTTCCTTTTCCTTTCTCCACTTCTCCTTTTCCTTTGCAAACTTACCAGTTACTTTCCACAATTACTATCCAAGAGAGCAGGTTGTATGATAATTAGGAGTTTTAAGAGGAGGAGGTCTCTCATTTGGCATTGCTAGTTCTTTGTCCCCTGTCTTAGTAACAACCAACTGTTCCAGCACATCTAGTTTAGTGCCATGACCATATAGCTGCAATTTCTCCTCCATCTCCTTCATTTTTCCCTCTCTTTCTTTATCCTTTTGCTCATAATTCTCTACCAATTCTTCCAAGTGTTTAATTATTTCTAGTGCCTCATGGAGTTCCTTTCTTACATCCATGTCTTCAATGTAAACTTCCTCTACATTCTCAAACTGCTCATTACTTTCTTCATAATCTCCAAGAATGGGGAGGTTTCTATCTGAAATTTCTTGGCATTAAATATATCTTCTTATTCAGAATCAAAAGTTTTCATTACATACCTTCTCTTTTTCACTGGTATATTCTCATTACCAGGAACATTCCCTTCTAGTTCAGAGTCAACTTCTACAATCATGACATTTTACTGGGGTTGTTCTTTCTAATGTTGTTCTTCCTGAGGTTGTTCTGTACCCATCTCCCCTTTAGACCTTCCCATGTACTTTCTTTTGTAGCACTTTATTTCCTGAGCCTACCAGAGCATCTAGGTGTTAATACTTCTTCCTCAATTTTCCTCTTTTCCTTTTTAACACTCTTTTTCTTTTTAGGAACATCCTCCTTTTTCTGCTTTCGAGTATCCCTATGTTTCTTTGAAATATCTTCTTCTGGTTTTGAGGGTGTAGTGGAGGTAGATACACTACCTCTATGGCTCTTATATTTCCTTGACTTAGAAGAAGAAGGTAATTCCTCATTTATGGGTGGCCTAAACTCTAGCTCTATAGGTTCTTCATGCTTGCCTTGGCTATGGTTAAGTGAGGCCATAGGTGAAACATGAGGGTTTTCCTCTTTAGGCTCATTTTGGGGCTTATTTTGGTTTTTTGCATCTACAGGCACTATGGGTGCATCCAAAAAACTATTAATGTCTATCCATTCCTTATCCCTAAAATCCTCTCAATTAACTTGTGGGTATTGAATTCTTAGACTCCTTTTTATCAGTAGGGTAACTAAACAATGATGAGAGAGAGAAGTATCACATTGCCTTTTCTAGTATTCTGAGGCCATTCATTTGAACAAGTTATAAAGAAAATTTGGTACATTTTCTACCCTATTATGTCAGAGATGACTTAACAATTTGAAATGAGTCGTATACATAATGTTTTGTCTACCATCACAAGTAATGTATCTAATAATGTAAGAGGCACATCTTTCCCACAACCAGTGGAGTGAAAGTCTCTTTGTACCTTGTGATGAGGAATCTAATTCCTCCCCTCGTATGTAGAATTCTTCCTGAGTTGTAACTACATCAGATCGAGCTCAAAATTCTATTCCTATCCTTGGTAGTCTTGTAACCTTTGCAATGGAAGTTTCAGATGCATCTATAGAAAGTCCCTTTACCATGGATTCATTGTATTGAAGAGTTTCTACAAATATTCTTGTTAATTCATCACTAAATTCCATTTATTTCAAAAAGTAGTCGAGCCAACCAACCCTTGTGAAGATAGGCAGGACTGTTCCATCCTCCAAAATTTGTTGGTGAGTTGTTGGCTCTCTTCTTATAACATCTCCTCACATCCTTGCTTTCTTCTCTACTCAATATACCAAATTTAGCTTTGGAAATTCAATCCAACCTTTCCTACCACCTTCAAACTCTGGATCATCTCAAAACCTTTGTTTCCACATATATCCTTACTACTATACCATACTACAACTACAAGTTTCCTTTTAAGTTCAGCTATGGTCTAAACTAAGCTGAAGTTCTCATAAATTCTCAGAGTTTCAAGTTTTAGCAATTTTGAAAATGGAAGTAGAAATAACAGCAAAAATAAAACATAACTAAGGGTTTTGCATGTCATAGTATTCATTAAATTTGGTTTTGGATGGCAGATTTGAAAGGACTAGTGAAAAGATCGAGTAAGGCATACCCTTCCCCCAACTTAATTGGTGAAGTGACATCACTTCACATTTATGATTTGGAGGTGGCATAAATTCATAATGATGGTAATTAATGATATAATATTTCACATGGATGGAATTAAATGAAAAAGTGCATGAAAGTTTAAAGAAAACTAGATTAATTATAACAACATACCTTAAGTACTACCTTGTAGAAATAACCATCTTTCGTGTGTGGAAATTGAAAGAATATATTTGTTCGTTTATTTTATGTGACTGATATTAACTACAAGATAATGAATAGTGGGTGGCGAGTGCATATAATGGGATATAAATGATGAGTATGAGTTGGTGATTTGACAGGTTAAGTAATTGAAATGAGAGCGGGCAATAAAAGAATTATGTGGCTTTATTTTGCATGAAATGAT
This sequence comes from Sequoia sempervirens, assembly GCA_007258455.2. NCBI lineage: Eukaryota > Viridiplantae > Streptophyta > Pinopsida > Cupressales > Cupressaceae > Sequoia > Sequoia sempervirens. Next base: position 95,885 of record VDFB02391649.1, read on the forward strand.
GGATATGATACACGAATATATTTGAAATGAATATTAATGAACTTGTAGTAAATATAGCACCAAGTGAGTTGAATATTATTTTCGGCTACTAGACCTTTCTACGGGCACCTACAGTGTTAGGTCCCATTTTGAAGGTTGACAGTGTGAAGCTATGAGTCCCTTTGGCATCAAGACCCTTGTGAATATTGATAACAGGTCCCTCTAAAGATATCATGAACATTATTATAACGTGCAGTGTGTGCTTGTGAGGAAAAACATGAAAAGTTAGTGCCAAGGGAGCTCAAGGATTGAGCTATGTAACTCAATCTCTGGGCCACTAGAAGTGTTGGGTATGCCTTGGATTACTAAAGTAGGACTTTGTGTACCAAATTCTATATCAGGTTCACTGAGAGCACCATATTGTTGGATTAGTGAAAATAGAAAATCATCCTTCTGGAATGGGTTTTTATACAACTTCAGTCTATGGCCATTGACAAGAAGGGAAAATTGAACTGCATTAGTAGTGTATAATTGTACATTGCCCCATTGAGGTAAACCTTGCTAATCTCATAGAGGCCCAACCATATGGACTGGAATTTTCCCTTGAAATATTTATACCGTGAATCATATAATAGGGCCCAATCTCCCACAGTGAACTCTTTTGTTTTAATATACTAATCATGGCACTTCATTCGTTGTTGTACTACCTCTGTATAATGTATTGCTTCCATTCTTATCTCATCCAACCCATTTAAAGAATGTAGGATTTCCTTCTATGCTTCCGTTAAATCCATTCCCAACTCTATTGTTGTCCTCAATATTTTATATTCAAATTCAATAGGAAGGATTGGTGTCTTTCCATAGACTAAATCATAGGGTGTAAATCCAGTGGTTGTTTTCCATGTAGTTTTGTATGCCCAAATTGCTTCAAGTAACCTTAAAACCCAATCTTTCCTATGCAATTGAACTTTCTTGGTGAGAATGCTTTCTATCTCCCTATTAATAACTTCCACCTAACCATTAGCCTGTGGATGATAGGGTGTTGATTTCTTATGTCTAATTTGGTATTCTTCAACCAACTTGGCAATTAGATCAGAAGTAAATTGGGGCCCTTGATCAATGACTATTTCTCTAGGTACTCCATACCTAGTAAAAATATCTTCATATAAGAACTTAGCCACATTACCATCTCTGGAAAACTATAGGGCCTTGACTTCCACCCATTTTGTCAAGTAGTCAGTGCAAAAAGGGATATATTCCTTGTTGTTAGATGTAGGAGAGATTGTCCCAATGAAGTTTAAACCCCATTTGTCAAATGGTTCCAATGTCAACAGAGATTGTAAGGGAATCTCATCACTCTTTGTTGGCCTTCCCATCCTTTGACACCTATCACAACTCTTAGTGTATTTAATAGCATCTTTATGTAAAGTATATCAATAATAGCTAGTTGTGAGGATCTTAAAGGTTGTTCATTTTGCTAAAAAATGACCTCCACATGGTTCATCATGGCATGCTTTCATGATGTCAAAGATCTCATCTTCCCTAATACATCTTCTCATGATGTTATCAAGTCCTGTATATAGATAACCAGATATCCATGAGTATGGAAAACATTTATGAACTAACTATCTCTTTGTTGAGAATTGTGACTCAAGTTACTAGATAGGTCACTTCCTGTAGCGCTTATACTTTCCTCATTCATCTGCCTAAGTTCTATCGCAGTGTTTTGAAGATTCATGCTCTTACCGCCATACCACAGGAACCTTCAAGCAGAGGTGTGGTAGCATGGTTTACCACCTTACCGCAGGGGTCTCTTGGATGACTAGCAGTAGAGTGGGATACTTCCTTACCGCAGGGGTCTCTTGGATGATTAGCGGTAGTGCGGAGTACCACTATACCGTGGGGGTCTCTCAGATGGCTAACAGTGGTGCAATGGATACCGCCATACCGCGGGAGTCTTCAAGCTGAGACACGGTAGCGCGATGGATGGTGATGACCAAAAAGAAAGGTCAATAAGTGGTGATGATGTGGAGGACAGATGGCATGTAGGCCCATGTGCTCGATGGTGGACTCGGTGACTCATGGTGGTGCAGTAGTGCGGTGTACCGCCATACCACAGGATGCCTCTAACTATCTGGCAGTAGTGCGGTGTATACCACTATACCGCAGGAGCTTCTTACCTATCTAGTAGTAGTGCGGGATACCGCCACACCATGAGCATGTTGTATTCTATCTATGGTGGTGCGTTGTTGTTACCACCACACTGTGAGGGTGTGATGTCCTGGTTGTAGTAGAGCGATGGATGTTTGGAACCCCAAGATTGATGGTGGAGATTTGTTTGATTGCCTATTCGATGGCCAGCATTAAAGATGGCATATGGCTTGAGGTGAAACCCTAATGGGTGTGGTAGTTGAATGGTCTGAGAGTGAGAGAGATGTATACTCTTGGGAGAGTTTGAAGTCTCTAGCAGAAGTGTTGACAATGCGGAGGTCGACCCTGGTCAAGCCGAGTTGTAGGCCAAAAGACCAGATGCAGCGAAGGCTAAGAGGACTCTCCTGGATCTCAATGCTTGGAGCAGAGAGAGAGTAGTGGCATCTATGAGCAGTGGTAACCAAATGGTATGGAGGCTAGGTATAAGGCCGAAGGGCTGGGTGTTGGCCGAAGTTACCAGGCAGAGACCAAGATGATGCGCAGAGGCCGAGAGGCTATGTGGAGGTTGGTCGGTTGGATGCCGAATAAGCCAAGGTGGTCGAGATGCTAAATGCAGGCCAAGAGGTTGGATGCAAGCAGAGAGGCTGAGATGTTGGGCACAGACTAGTTTAGGACCTAGGTGTTTTCCAAATCATTGAGACATTATGGTAGAGACAAATCTTGTAGAAGGCAAAGGCCAAGTGACTGTATGATAGAGAAGCCGAGAGGTCAGTGGTCGAGTCATGTGGTTGTGTATCTGCGAGATGTCTCATGCTAAGAGAGATGGTCATGAGGGTTTGAGACACTAAATATTATCCAAAATGAAACAAGATGTGAACTCTATAAGGCTATGAGCTTGATATTGTATTGTAACTATTTTTTTGTTGAATAATATAATGGCGATCTAGGCTTTTGGAGTGTGGGATTTTTTACCTGAAAGGGTTTTCCCCATGTATATCTGTGTGTTCATATTTTTTGTCTCATCTTTCATGGTTGTTAGTTTTGTTTGTTGAATCTATTAATAGTGTTGTTGAAACTGATTATGCATGGGTTTCTCTCTAAGGGTCGATGTGGGAAATGAATTGTGCATGTTTTCACATTATGGCATAGTAGTAGTGTCTTTGAGGCAATTTGATGAAAATAAAATTACTGAAGGCACTGTTGTTCTCAGATGTTTCTTTATGAGACAACCATCCTATTTCCCAACAAGTGGTATCAGAGCTCTATGACTACAGGAAGCATGGAGTCTAATACTCTAGGCTGTGTTTTGCTTCCTGGTGCATTGTTGGTTCTGGGTATTCCTTCTGTGAAGATTTCTTAGTCTTAGGCTTGAGGAAATCTGGAGGAATCGACTAATGTATTAATCCTTTAGTGAGTGGAATTCTTGTGGTCAAAGACAACATGCAGCTTGAAGGATGGTGAAGATAGAGAAAATGGAGTTGATCGTATTGGAGTTGTGATTTGTGGCTCCTAGTTGGTAGCGAATTATCCTAATGCAAGGGGTGTGAGTTTATGCTTATGGTTGTCTTGCAGCTGAGCATGGTTCATACTGGGTGTCTGTGTGAGGGGCTCCCTGATGGTATGGAAATGCTTGGGTTGTTTTTTCATCCATGGAGTAATGTGCTTATGTTGGGTGGTTTGCCTTGGTATTGGAAGGCACAATTTTTTCTTGTACCCCAATTGCATGAAGGCTATGGAGTTGGTAATTGAATGATCTGGAAGCTTCTGTAATAGCCTGTCTCTAACATGTATGTGCATGTGGGTGGTTTTGGATTTGGCTTGAAATGGGCCTGGATTTCCTAAATTGTTGTTTGTATTTGCATGACTCTGTGTTTTGCAAGTTTTACACTGCCATGCAAAACTTGCGGTTATGTGGAGTTGTTGTTAAGCTATATTCTAGACCCTGGTATTTGGGTGTGACTAGATGATATAGTTGTAGTTTAGCATGGTCTGAGGAGGCATGATGTATTCTCTACATGGGAGTGTTGGTACATCATTTTTCACTCAGCATTCTTGTGGTGGTGTGTACAATTTTCTTGACTATGGTGCTCATTGTGGACGTGATTGGTGAATCAGATTTGAGCTTGATCTGGTGTTTGAGTCAAGTTAGTCTACTTTGTTGTTCTCTTTGAGATCTCATTTTTTTTGTTTCTAGATCGATGATGGGTTTGCATGTTTATGTTGAATGAATCTACGGGTTGTGCAATGTTGTGGGTTGTCTTTACCTACATGTTTGTTGTGAGACAAATCGGATGTGGACTTTCTATATCCACGAGGTTGATTTAGTGTTGGTGTAGACTTGTTAGCTTGCCTTGTCTATGGTCACTTGTGCATTGGTGTGGTTGCTTCGGGATGAGAGGATGGATGATGTAGAATACCTTAATAGTCAGCTTTGGGGACCTGTAGCATGTATATCATGATGTCATGGATAGCTTGGATACACTGCTTGGTGTAAGCTTCTGATAGTGATGGTGTTGTCTGCTTAGTTGGAGATCCTGGTGCTGCTTGGTATCATTGTTAGATGGACATTTTGTTGAGTGGATTTGAAGGGTTTTTTAGATTAGCAAATGTTTGGTCATGATGCTTGGAGAGCTCGAGTGTCACGGTTCAGTGGGAGTTTTAGCAGTGACTGTGAATTCATCACTTGGTGTTGAATGGTCTTCTTTAGTGTTGTTGATGTTACTAGGAGGGACTCTTAGATCATGTTGTTGTGGAAGGGTTCTTTCACATTTGCATGGACACTACTTGAGGATGAGTAACATCCTAGAGCAATGGAGGACTCTTGTAGTCTTTGGTTGAGATGTTGGTGGTGCTTGATAGGTGATGATTGGTTTAGAGTTTGTTTTGTTTCATGTCGTGATATGCTCTTGATTACGCACTAGAGTTTTTGACATTATGTATTTCTCTTGTGACCATGGTATGTTCACCAGGAGCATGGGATCTCCTAAGGCAGATGTGTAGATCATGATGTCATGATAAGTTCCTGATTCTGATGTTTGGAGATTTCGCAATGGTCTGGTTATTCTTTGTGTATTGGGTGCATTGGTCATATGCATGAGAACTTCATGATGATGCAATGTTGCATTTAGAGTTTAGCATGAGATGATCAGTTGCAGGTGCTCATGGATACATGAAGAATAATGTGACACAACTGGATTTTAGAGGTGTATGTAGGAGGATGTTCTACAAAGTGCGTATCATTGTAGATAATTTCTTGGTACTAATTGGTTACACTTTTTATGTGTTGTTATTGGTAGACTTGGTATGCCTTGATCTTTTCAGATTCATTACCCATGCAGTGGGAGTTCCTAGATGTGTTTTGTCTTCTTCGAATGGTTGGCACAATGGAGCTTGTATTTGTCGTTAATGGGTTGGTTATGGAGTGGCATGAGTTTGTTGATGTTGATACCTTGGAGGTATGTGTGATTGGATGGATTAGCACATGTTGTGAGTGTTATTTTCAGTCACGTGGGTTGATCAGTTGGATGGGAGCAGCTAGTTTTCTGGTTGTTTTTCTAGCTAATGTTTTTTGTCTTGTTACTGGAGGATGGATTCATTATTGTGTTTGAGTAACGAGCTTTAAAGTTGTGGCTTCTGTATAACTCGTTAGCATAGTGGAGTGGTGGGTGTGTTGGTTGCCTTTCCATCTAGAGGATCTGATGCTTGTGTTCTTGAGACTGGTGCATATACATCTTGGCTCATTCCTTTTCCTATGGTGGATGGTTGGAACTGTTTCCTGAGTTGGTGGACATCTCAAATGTCCTTTTGAAAGCATCTTTGTTAAAGCATGAAAGTATTGTCTAAGATTTTGAGTTTGCGTTGGAAGAAGCCAGTAAGTTCTTCGTCAAGTGGGAGAATGTTGAGAAATGTGACTCAAGCTATTGGCTAGGTCACTTGCTAGAGTGCTTATCCTTTCCTCTTTCATCTGCCTAAGTTCTATCACAGTGTTCTGAAGATTCATGCTCTTACCACCATACCACGAGAACCTTCAAGCAGGGGTGTAGTAGTGTGGTGTATCGCCTTACCGTGAGGGTCTCTTAGATAACTAGCGGTAGTGTGGGGTACTGCCTTACCATGGGGGTCTCTTGGATGACTAGTGGTAGTGCGGGGTACCACTATACTGTGGGGGTTTCTCAGATGACTAGCGGCGATGCGATGGATACTGCCATACTGCGGGAGTCTTCAAGCTAAGACGCGGTAGCGCGATGGATGGTGACTACCACAAAGAAAGGCTGATAGGTGGCGATGATGTGGAGGACAGATGTCATGTAGGCCCATGTGCTCACTGGTGGACTCGGTGACTCTTGGTGGTGCGGTAGCATGGTATACCGCCATACCGCGAGATGCCTCTGACTTTTCGGCGGTAGTGTCGTGTATACCACTATACCGCGGGAGCTTCTTTCCTGTCTAGCAGTAGTGCAGGATACCACCACTCTATGAGGGTATTGTATTCTTCCTGCGGTGGTGCAGTGTAGTTACCGCCACACCAGGAGGGTGTGATGTCTTGGTTGTGGTAGAATGGTGGATGTTTGGAACCCCAAGATTGATAGTGGAGATTTATTTAATTGCTTATCTAATGACCAGCATTGAAGATGGTGTATGGCTTGAGGTAAAACCCTAATGGGTGTGGTAGTTGAATGGTCTAAGAGTGAGAGAGATGTATACTCTTGGGAGAGTTTGAAGTCTCTAGCAGAAGTGTTGACAAAGTGGAGGTCGACCCTGGTCAAGCTGAGCTACAGGCCAAGAGGCCAAATGCAGCGAAGGCTGAGGGGACTATCCCAGATCTTGATGCTTGGAGCAGAGAGAGAGCAGCGGTGTCTGTGAGTAGTAGTAACTAGATGGCATGGAGGCTAGGTGTAAGTCCAAAGGGTTGGGTGCTGGCCAAAGTTACCAAGTAGAGAGCAAGATGATGCACAGAGGCTGAGAGGCTGTGTGGAGGTCGGTTGGCTAGATGTCAAATAAGTCGAGGTGGTTGAGATGTTGAATGCAGGCTGAGAGGCCAAATGCAAGCAAAGAGGCTGAGATTTTGGGAACAGACTAGTTGAGGACCTGGGTGTTTTTGAAATCGTTGAGATGTTGTGGTAGAGATGAATCTTGCAAAAGGAAAAGGTCGAGTGACTGTATGACAGAGAAGCTGAGAGGCCGATGGTCAAGTCATGTGACTGTGTAGCCGTGAGATGTCTCCTGCTGAGAGAGATGGTCATGAGGGTTTGAGTTGTTGAATATTCTCCAAAATGAAACAAGATGTGAACTCTATAAGGTCGTGAGCTTGATATTGTATTGTAATTGTTTTGTTGCTAAATAATACAATGGTGATCTAGGCTTTTGGAGTGTGGGGTTTTTTACCTAAAAGGGTTTTCCCCACATATATTTGTGTGTTCATGTTTTATGTCTCATCTTTCATGGTTGTTGGTTATGTTTGTTGAATCTTTTAATGGTGTTGTTGAAACTGATTATGCATGGGTTTCTCTCTAAGGGTCAATGTGGGAAATGAATTGTGCTTGTTTCAGCTTTATGGCATAGTAGTGGTGTCGTTGAGGCAATCTAATGAAAATAAAATTATCAAAGGAATTTCTATTCTCAGATGTTTCTTTCTAAGATGACCCTCCTATTTCCCAACACTCTTCTCTCTTGGTGAAAAATGTTGTGGAATCTACCCTGTGACTAAATAATTAGCAATATCTGCATCCCAGGGTACCTGTACTTGTAAAGCAAACAAGTGTTCATCTAGAAATAAATCATCCACCGCTCCTTTAGTTGATTGTGTTGGTAATACTGAAAGGAAATCTTCCACTACATTTTCTTTACCAGGATTATCAACTATGGTGATGTCAAATTCCTACAAGAGAAGTAGCCATCTTACCAATCTCCCTCCAACTACTAGCTTGTTCATCAAATACCTGATTGATGTGTGATCTGTATGGATAGACTGAATATCCAATAATATAGTGTCTGAATTTATTAATAGCATATACTACAACAAGCATCTTTTTTTCTGTTACATTATAGTTTAACTCTTCCCCTTGAAGATTCTTGTCAATATAATAAATTGCATACTCTGTGTTGCCATCCTTTTGAACCAAGATTGCTCCAATGGAAAAATATAAAACATCTACATGTATGTGAAATGGGAAAGCCCAATTAGGCCCTCTCAACACTGGTGCTTGATTTAGAGCTTTCTTTAGTTCTTGAAAGGGGTGTTGACACTCAAAGGTCCATTCAAACTCAATGTCCTTACTCAACAAAACAAATAAGAGTGCAACAATCTTACTAAAATATTTGATAAACCACCTATAATAGCCTGCATGACCAAGGAAGCTCGTGGTATCTCTTTGTTTATGAGGAACAAGTAAATTAGATATTATCTCTATTTTGTGTGGATCAACCTGAATTCTTGTGTTGGATATAAAGTGTCCCAATACAATTCCTTGTTTCATCATCATGAAACACTTTTCATTGCTAAGTGACAAGTTGTGTTCTTTACACCTTTTTAACACTTTTTCCATATTATTGAGAGCTTCCTCATAGCTTTCACCATAATTAGTGAAGTCATCCATGTATATCTCCATGCGGTCATGTGCATAATCAAAAAATATGTTGAGTACTTCTCTTTGAAAGGTAGTTGGAGAATTGTATATAAGCCAAAGGGTAGAATAGAGTAAGCATAAGTCTCCCAAGGACATGTGAATGTAGTCTTGTCCTGATCCTCTAGAGCAATTTTAATCTGGTTATAACCATTGAAATCATCAAGAAAGGAAAAGTATGTTTTCCCAGCTAGAGAATCAAGTACTTGATCTATGAAGGGCAAAGGAAAGTGGTTTTTCCTAGTGGCTATATTCAATTCCCTATAGTCTACATAGACTCTCCATTTCCCACCTTTCTTGGGAACAATTACTAAAGGTGAGACCCATTCACTATCTAATATTGGATAGATAAAACCTGCATCAAGGAGCTTTTGTAGCTCAGCTTTCACTATCTCCCTAAGGGCGAGATTCAAATGTCTTTGTGGTTGTCAAATAGTCTATAGCCATCATTAATATAAATCTTGTGCATACATAAATCAGGATTTATGCTCTTCATATCATGGTAATCCCATGCATATGCAGCTGAGTGTGCCTGTAGCACTAATTGGAGAGAATTTTGTTGTTCCTCTATCAAAGCATTATTGATATTTAACTTCCTTCCTAGCATAATTTCCAACTCCTTTGATGACTCTTGAACTAATGAGAGATCACTTGGCTTGGTATAATGGGTAGACATTGTTGAGGTAGTAATGAATGAAATAGTTGTGATATCTCTTTTGTAGAATTTTTGGGTATAATACTTTTCAAGGGGTCTTGTAGGCATGTGAGGAAATCATGTTTTTGAGAGCTCCTACCACAGTCATTTTGGATTATGTGAGCAATAATCTCATCTTCATCCTGGTCATCCAATAAGGGGTTGCACTCTATAGTCATTAGTGTCTACAGAGAATAATTATCCTCCTCCTCATCCAAATTGGGTCAAATGGTGTACTCAAGGTCTGCATATGGTTGGGCTGGTGGATAAAGAACCAAGTTCTTTGTAACTGTCCCATTGGTATTATCATTTTAGTAGACATGCAGCCTATAAATGGACACATGGTAATGATTAGCATATGCGAGCATTTACTCCCAATGCCCAAATTTATTTCTCAAGGCTTGGTGACATATTTTTTGTACGATTCATCTCTCGCCCTCTAGTTACTTTGATATTTTTCCGTGTTGTCATCCAACAGGTGATGGATTTTCCATTGGTTGAGCTCACCGGTATTCCTTTTCTATAAATAGCTATCCACCTTAGTGAAATATTCACTTGAAAATCTCTTTTAGTTAGCAAGCTTTCCTTGTTGTATCTTATTCTGCTAGCTTTAGCTTGTTTGCTATCATGTCATCTGGCCTAGGCACTCCCATTCGGCTCCTGGCACGAAGGCCACAATACTCCTTCATGGGTGAAATTACCAGTTACCAAATTAAACATCTGGAGAGGAAGAATGATTGCCTTACTATGGTGTCGTTCAATTTGGTGCTTGGCAAGGACTATGTGAAGGACGAGAACCAGCCATAGTTTAGCTCCATTGTCATCTCCCAATTCGTGGCATCCCTTCTCGACTTGGATATATCCAAGCCTTGGGTAATTGAGTTGTGCCATGCCATGTTTAACTCTTTGTATTTGGATAGGCATGGCAAGATCATGCAATTGGCCATCCCTGGTGGCAGCATTTTGAATGTCATGGACCTCCACAGGCATGTTGACTATGGGGAAAACGTGGTCTAGCTGCCTCTCCTTACTAATTTTTGTTCTATGGACCTTGAGAGGCATCGCTCACTGTCTCGTCCTGTGTTTTCCTTCCTTTTGAGAGATTTTGGCATGGAGCACATTCCTGGGCTTGACTAGAAAAGGCATTTTGAATTTCTAGTGTATAGTCGTGGGAACGAGGACTAAGGTCCTTGGTGTGCTGAGCATGTCTGTGTTGTGTGTTGACCCCCTTTTCCAACCTACTAAAGAAGAAGAAGAAGAAGAAGAAGAAGAAGAAAAATAAGAACTCGATGAAGTGCCATTTTGACTACCTAGCAATGTCCTGGAGGCTTTAAATTCACTACCTTTTTTGAGTGTGCCTCCTTTTTTCCTTTCTGCACTGTACTTTTTGGGTTTGCTCGACCAAGCTTCAAGCTTCTCAGAGCCTCGGGCTCATATTACATTGTAAAATTTTCAATGAACATAATATATAATGCACTTATGCTTTTTCCTATGTTATTCTCATGGATTTATCTACAAAAATAATCGTATTTTATAAAAAATTTACATATGGTACATAACTGTGAAAATTTTAAAAATAACGTGTGCACTTAAATGGAAAAAATTTAGATGAATACCGTTTACCATTATATCCAAAATATTTCCATCCATGTCTTCTAGCTCATATGCATTATTTTCTTTGCACGTGTGAATGTGGAAGGGACCCTTTCATAGGGCTTCAAATTTTGCATGTTGCCCTGGTTTTGCAGTACGCTCATCGTACTTTAGCACCAAGCTCCCTTCCCAAAATTTGGGTTGAAGGCCTTTTTTTCAAACCATCGTTTGACTATCTATTGGTGACCAATCATGGCTTCATAAGCTTTTCCCTTTTTTCTTCAAGGTTCAAGAGTTCTGCCAACCTTACTTCCATTTTGCTACTTTGTTCAAATTCCAAAGCCTTTAACAATTGTAATGTTGAAATCTCTATAGAAACAGGTAAAACCACCTCCTTTCCATATACTAGCTCATAAGGAGAGGCCTTCAATATTTTTTTTGGCATAATTTTGTCAACCCATAGAGCAGCTCATAGGTGCTTGTGCCACTCCCTTTGTCTTTCTGACTCGATGCACTTGATTAACCTAATTAGGTTTTTGTTGGTCGATTCTACTAGCCCATTTCCTTGTGGGTAGTAATTCAATGAAGTCTTGAGGTAGACCCCATGCTTGAGAGAAAAATATGACATCCTAGAACCCACAAAAGCTCATGTGTTATCGGATATGACAGTTTTTGGCAAAGCAAACCTTGCTACCAACTCCTCGAGAAAATTGACAATTTCAATTTATGTAGCATTTTTCAGAGCAATGGCCTCCATCCATCTTGTGAAATAGTTGGTTTCCATAAGTATCCACTTATGGCCCACATTGGAAGTAGGATTTATCATCCCAACAAAATCCAAACCACATTGGGAAAAGGGGTTACAATCGGGCTTAGGGGCATGGAGAAATTATTTTGCTTGCCAACAAAATATTTGCACTAAGTACATCTTCGCACCAGATGGTGTGCCTCGAACCCACATTATCTTCAAAGTAGTGTTCTTGTTGGAGAAATTTCCACCCTTAGAACTACTATGAAATTCATTTAAAACTCTTTCCGCCTGTGGCTTATCTAAGTATTGGAGTAGGACGTCATCATAATTTATTTTGAATAAAATATCCTCAATTAGTAGATACCTAGTCCCTTGCATTCAGTAGTATCACCTCTTGTGAGGTGGAATATTGATTGGGTACTATCCTTTTTGCATATATTATGTCTGATCATTCACCCATGACTCGTCAAACTCAAACTGGTTTGTGTAAGCTTAATCGATCTCTTCCTTCATCAAGGAGCTTAACTCTTGTGTGAGGTATTTGCAAAGACCTCTTCCTCGAACTAGCTTGGTTGGTCTAATATCTACATCATATTCTAGGATCTTGGTGATCCAGTTAGCCCTTTTTTTAGTTATTTTTCCCTTAGTGATATACTCCTGAACATTGGGATGGGCGACAAGAATGGTGATTTTGTTGGCTGATACCAAGAGTTGGAATTTCTTCATGTTTTTAAAATAGAAAAAGCCTATTTATCAACAAAGTTGTACTTGGCCTCATATCCTTTGAGAGTCCTAGAGTGGAATGTGATGGGATTCTCTCTACTATTGTCTTCATCTTTTTGAGTGACCACTGAAGTTATGCTATGTTGGTCGTTATGGATGTAGAGCAAGAAATCCTTGGAGAAGTCTAGGTTAGCTAACACCAAGGCCACGGAGATGGATGCCTCTCGAAAGTTGTCTTGCCTTTAGGATTCCATTTGAACATTAGATTCTTTTTAAGCATCAATGTGATAGGCCTAATGATGCCTGTGAAGTCTAAAATGAACCGGCTACCAAAATTAATCTTCCGCAAAAAAGATTGCAACCCTTTTTGGTTGACTGGTAGAGGTAGCTTCATTATAGATTTCACCCTTTCATGATCTATCGCTATTCCTTCCTTTGATACCACAAAACCAAGTAGCTTGCCTTGGGGCACTCTAAAAACACATTTTTTGGGATTTAAGGAAATCCTGAACTGTTGACATTTCTAGAAGACCTTTTTCCAAATGATCAAAGTGATCATCCTTTAATTTTGAAAAGACTGTTAGGTCATCCAGATATATTAGAATAATCTAATTAATTAAACCTCTAAAAGAAATATCCATTGTTTGTTGAAAGGTTGCACCAGCATTGGAGAGTCTAAAGGGAATTTTTGAGTATGCAAACATTCCCCACTTAGTAGTGAACGTTGTTTTATGGTGATCTCCTTCTTTGACATAGACCTAGTTATAACCCGAAAAACCATCAATTAACAAGAACATTTCCAACCCGGCCACAGTCTGCAGAATCTACTCCATTGATGCCAAAGGGTAGTGATTTTTAGCGAGGCTTTGTTTAAATCCCCGAAATCCACATAGAGCCAAATATTTCCATTCTTTTTTTGAACTGGCACAAGATTAGACACCCAAGTAGAATGTTTAATCAGGTATATGATCGTTGATTCAATTAATTTGGTGAGATCCTGTGCCATCAATGCTTTGACCTTTGGATTGATTGGCCTTTGTTTTTTTCAAATAGGCTTTGAGCCTTCGGCTAAGTCAATAGTATGTTGAATTATGCCAAGATTGTATCCTATGAGATCATCATAGGTTCAAGCTACAACCCTATCATATCTAGAATATAGCCCTTTTAATCTCTCTGTCCTTCTATGGAATTTCCCTTCTGAGCTGTAATTTTCTGTCATTTTCAACATCGAGATCTTCATAATCTTTCTCGTCAACAATGAACCTTTTTTTCCTATTTCTCGCATCCTTGTAGTCAAAAATATTTTCAAGAGAGATTAAACCTTGAGGGAGCTTATTTCCTTTTAATTGGATCACTTTCCCTTCGGAGGGCTCTACTTCGAACTGTGAATGGTTGGGAGCTTTTCCTAATTTATGTAAAAAAATGGTGATCTAAACATCATCCTCAAACACCTACCAATTTCGATCATTGTCGAGAATTGTCGGTCGGATGATGATCTATACTACATTCTGCTTCATTACTAAATGAAAAATTGGTTCAAATTGTGAACCAATCGAAGCCATCCAATCAACAATATCATTCTGGGAACGTGGGATAACCTGAATGTTAAAAGCCTCAAAACTCTCAATCAAATCCCATATTCTATGTCTATATGACTTCATTCTTATATTTTTGGCAGCTACCTGCTGATGAACTTGACTTACAACCAACTCTAAATCTCTGAATGCTTCTATTCTCTTTATGCACATCCATTCTATGAGGAACAAACCTTGGACCAAGGCTTCATATTTCACATCATTATTCGAGAATGGGAATTGGAAACAAAAAGCTTTGAGGGTCTCTAACCCTATTGAGGATACTAGTCAGACACCTACTCCAAAACTGGCTTTGTATTTGGTGCCATCAAAATATAATGTTCGTAGACTGATTTCACCCAGATCATTAGTCTCTTCCCATTCTTTTACCAATTTTGGGAAGACTTGGTCATCGTCGAAGATCATATAGGTGCATAACCCAATAGCATGAAAGTTTTTGTATGAGTCATATTCAATAAATCAATTGAGGAGGACCTCTTCTTTGGGGGTTCGATCACTCATGTCTTCCTCGTATTCTAACATCTCCACAATACGTCTCCCTTTGTGAGAAAGAGGTATGCACTGCTTCAAAGAATAGGACCGCATTGTCCACTATGTGTTCTAGATGCAAGGATTCGGATAGTATCTTCATCTTTTCCCCATGCTTGGCTCACAATATTAGGTGAGACAAATCAAGTTCTAAATATTCACCAAGCTTTATTGTAAAGTCCCTTGAAAGGCACATCCTGAACACTAGGGGATGTCTATCACAACTACTTCTTACATGACCATTTGGCTCGAACATGAGAAGAGGATCAAAGATAGATCCTTGATGCAACTGACGGTTGAAACTTTCTTCCCATCTAATTGCATGATTCCTTTCTCAAGAGGCTCATACTTGAGTTTTAGGGCATTGGCCACTTGTTTAGGCATGACCATAATACTAACTCCATAATCAATCATGTTATTATGTAAAATCTTATCTCCCACAAGAAGTGTTAAAAAAGAAAGGTGTGGGTTTTGGCTTGCTTATCTCTTTCTCCTTTGCATTGTCTATGATGTTCACATAAGCTGCGGGTCTTGAAGGTTGGGGGTCTGATGCAAGCCCTTTTTCATTAACTTGATCACGCGACAGAATCGCATCCATTCGTGGTATTTGTTCTTCCTTCTTTAACACTTCCTAGAGCAACGTCTTTTGTTCAGGAATGGATATTACATCCCATAGAGATACGTTAGTGGACGCCTTCTTTAATTGTTCAACCATGTTGAGTGTTCCAACTGGCGGGGTCTTGAGTTTGAATGGTGGCATCTCTCTCATCTTCGGGAGGAGCCGATTCGACGTGAGTGGATTCAACACTTTTTCCATCTCCTTTTTTGATAATGGAAGAGCTTGTGACTATTGAGTAGGTTAGATGATGACCTGCGGAGCTTTCTTTTCTTGTGGTTGTGGTTGACGTAGTTGTAGATGTTGCAGAGCTTGTTGCATGTATTCTCTAGTGAGCCTTCTTTCAAACCTTGTGTTGTAGTCTAACTATACTTGTGGGGCACTAGTCGTCAAAGCATCATTTGCAAATACTATGTCCTCTTCCTCCATCCATGAGAAAAGAACTTGGTTTGGTACAATATCTAGCTCTAGTTCTAAAGACATTCCTTGTGTTTGCACTCTAAAGCGAGCATTCTCCATTTCGGGAGACTAATATTCTTTCATACTCAAGAACATGCCCTGGCTTCTCTGCTTCACTATTTTCTATTATAGATTTCCCCTCGAATAGTTCTGGGACATATGACTATCATTACATGGGGAGCACCATGCGTTCTCATCCTCTGCCAAGTTGTTTTGGCTTAGGACTAAATATTTGCTTAGATTGCTCTTGATAGCCTGAAGCAGCATGGTAACTGGGACTATCTGGTTTGTGGATGTCGGTTGTTGACCTCCTCCTTTCAAGTCTCCTTGGAACACATTTTTTTGATAAGATGGCCTTCCTCCTTGATAGGTTTATGTGGATTGCTTCAGAGGTGTTGCTTGTTGTCATCAGATGAGGACTAGATCATTAGCAAAAGACCACATAAGATTCTTCATATCATTGACGTTCACTACTAGTGAAGAGGAGTCTGATGTGCTTGGTTGCGCAGTAGGGTATATGTACATAGATTGTGGTATATCCAATGTGGTTGCTTGTGGAGCGGAGGTGTTTGGAGTAATTTCTTCTTGGGGCCACCGAATATTTTTATAAACAAGGGCATCATCGCACGTGGAGGAAGCTTCCTGACGTCAATCAAATAGTTCTCTGTGTGCATAGCCAAATCATATGTGTTGAGTAGAATATCTCCTCCCATAGAGGTTATCATGACCACAATGTATGAATTGAAATCCTTTAGGTAAAACATAAATTCCATCATGGCTAGAGGCCTAGCAGTGACAGGAATTCTTTGCTAGGATTTGTGGAACCTGGTGTTGAAGTCACTCATGCCTCTTGTAGGGCCCTTTTGATGGTGATTAATTGATGCAGCAACAAGGAGCGATCTCCCTTTTCTGAGAAATGCTCAAACAACCTCTCTCCAAGCCGATCCCAAGAGCGAATAGAACTAGAAGCCAGAGACCTATACCAATCTTGAGCTTTTCCCTTGAAATATGTGGCCAATAACCTAAGAGCGATATTTTCTTCCACTATGTTATGTTAGTATGCATACCTCCACTATATCTTGGATATTTTCAGAAGGGGGTTTTGAAATCCTCCCTAGAAAACTTTTAGATGTCTTTGAAGGAATTGGCATGTATGGCAGGCCATACATCTGGGGGCGTAGGCAGTTGTAGCAAACTACCACTATCCCAGGTTACAAAATTTCTAGGATCGGGGGCAACTAGATGAGCCACTAAAAATAGATTCCTATGGATAGGGTATACTGGTATTCTGATTTGAAAAGTTTGGCCTCCCGGTGGAGTAGATAAAGCTCTAGATCTTGGGTTAATGCTTCTTGCCCTGTTGCTCCTTATAGGTGATATTGAACCTATAAGTCTTCTTCTCCTTGATACTGAAGCAAGTAATTGGGAGTACTAGAAATGGCCTCTTGAGGACACTCTTGTTTGGATTTTGGGCATGAAATTTCCAACCTCTTTTCTTGGTCTAATTTTAGAAATATTCTAACTTTTAATCAAACATTTGAAAAAAATTTGATCCCACTAGGCGTGCCAAAAAATGAACTATTGATCATCAAAGCTTGTGCCTCTCCAACAACCTTATGGGAAATTTAGCGAGTGGGGGACCAATTTGTGCCTCACTAAATAACCTTCAAAATTTTTATAGAAATCTTACTCTTCTTTGTGTTTGGGGAAAAGGTAGAAATAAATGCAAATAAAACATGAAAATGGTGATGTGCCAAAGCTTTTACAACATTTCTAACCTCAACTTATCTCCTATAAATGATATGACAGGCATAGAATGCCATAGACCCTTCATTGTTGGGAAGAGAACGAGCAACAAAGGCTTAGTAAAATCACTGTGCAGTCTTTCAAATCTCCTTGTGGGAAGCACCCATTAAGGTCTGATTAGACATAGGAAAACTCTACAAGTTAACAGAAATATCTAGAAAATTGTAGAAATCCCTTTCTCCCTTTATGGTATAATATGAAAAATAACAACTTTTACAGAAAATGGAAAAGTTCAATAGACATAATCTGATTTCTGAAAGCTATCATTCAACATAGAAGCTTAATCACATGGAAATTAGCTACCCAAACTATCAAAATAAGCTTAACATAATGTTTTTAACATGAACAAAAATATAAAGAAGAAATTTGACAAAGGCCATAACATGCACTATTTCAAAGATTTCCTCTAAATAGATCAAACTTCAATATCAAATGAATTGAAAAACAAAGGTCGGATGCCAATCCAATGATAGTTTGATTTAAAATATAACATGCCAGAGAATAGTAGTATTCTGTAAAACTTTCTACTTCTGAAAACATAAAAACTCCCTACTACATCTATTTCCTTCGAAAATATTTTTGAAGTAATTTATCTAAATTTTTTGATTATGCTACCAACCCCTATTTATAACTAGAAGAAGAGAAAATCGTGACCAACATTCTAGAAGTAGAAACTATCAAGTGCCTGCACCTAATATCCCACAATCCGACCTTCGATCTTGATTAGATTGCAACAATCTTTGCTCATTAAGTCCCAGCTGCTTCATTAATGGCTTTAGATATTTAGCAAAGATTGTAGTTAGAAAATAATCAGATTCTAACATAGCCAGCACAAAAAATCTAATCAATCAATCATACAGATTGATGGCATTGACTTGAAGGTTCCACCCTGAAGACAAGACACCCACTGCATTCCGACAAACTCTGCCCGAAAAGATCATTCCGCAAAAATAAAAATTGCTTGAATGAATAGATGATGTGTCGAGCGGGCGGGAAATCTCAAACTTATGAGAATGGCTTTGAAGAAAATCCCCGCCAAGCTAACATGTTTCTTGTATCATGCTCGAAAGGAAAGTGATATACAAAAGTCGCACAACCGCCACATTGCACATTGCATGCCTTTCAAAGCAATATTTTCAATATTAAGTGTGGACTTCTCCTAAAGCTGAAAAAGGTAAAAGTCGAAAACCAAAAAGATCAAAAGCAAAATTTTCTTTACATGATCCTTTTGTTCAATTAGATATTTCCAAGAGGGAGGAGCATTAGGAAAGGGAGAAACAAGATTCTCATGACTCTCAATAAGTGTATCTTCTAACACCAAACTATCTTCTTCACAAATAGGAGAGATATTGGGAGAAGAACAAATGTAATTTTCCATGATTTCATCCTTTTTCACTAAATAATTCTCACAAGCAAGGGATGAATGGAGACTAGGTAAGGTAATGTTAAGAAATGTGTCAATGATCTTATTCTCTTATGCCCAAATATCTTTCCAAGAATGAGAGTTGTTAGAAGAGGAGATTTCAAGATTGTCATGTTTCTCAATGGGTGTATCTTCTAACACCAAAATACCTTTATCACAAGTAGGAGAGGTATTGGGAGAAGAGCAACTATGATTTTCATTATTGTCTATGCTTACATCCTCTTTCACTACAACTTTCTCACAAATAGGAGATATATTAGGGATTTGGAATTAAGGAATGTGTCAACATTTTCACTCTCTTGCACTAAGAGACTATTATAACTAGGAAAGATATTGGGAGAATGACTAGCATGTGTGTTAAAGAAATTTTTCTTGGCATATTTGGAAAGAAAAGATACTAACATTGTGAATTATGAAAGATAATCTATCTAACTTGTGCAATGATTCAAAAATGTAAACAAATGTCCTACAAATCTATTGATTTTCATTACTAAAATAAATTTTGGAATGATTTAAAATGATAATACTAAATGGACGATTAGACCTAGATACATAAAATAGAAATTCCTAAAAATTGCCAGGCTGAAACAAGAGGTTACCAGGAGATTTGGGAAGTGCAGAAAACAACAAAGAAGCTCAAAAAAGTTGGTTTTTATAGGCCTTGAAGGGCTCATTCGCCCATGGGTGAATGGGTCTATGTATAGGGTTTTTAAAAGTGAAAAATACAATTTTTGAGTGATTATATGTGTTCTCTGTTCCAAGTCTCAAACTGTAACTTCTGTAACAGAATTTTCTAGAATTTTATGACCTAATGCAAGTAAAATTAATGAAAAATGATGAATTATATGATACTTTTTTAAATGCAATTTGGACTCAATATTTTGATTTAAATGACTAAAAGTATGTTATTATGTAAATACTATGCAAAATCAATCTAACATTATGCAATTTTTGTTAAATTTTTAGATTTAAAATTAATGCAAAATGCAAGTTTACACCTGAAATGAAATGCAACTTTAATCCAAATTTAAAAACCCTAAATGCAATGAATTAACTCTAATCTTAGATCTAAATTTTGAAAGCACTCCAAATTAGAAATTAGAATGTTCAAATACTCAAGTTCACCAAAATGAAAAATAGAAAAATAGGGTAGGGTTCAAAACACATGGTTTTATACTAAATTTGGAATATTTCACCAGAACTACTATAAATAGAAAGGAAAAAATGGGGTGTAATGAACCTACCTATTTTCTATTGCATTCAGGAAATAAGATCCTCCAAGATAGAATTTACTTACAGCCATTAGGTGAGTCAATTCTATGGAAGATTTGCAAAAAAAAAAATTATGTGTGTGTGTGGACTAAACAACACTTTTGGGAGATGAAAATAAATAAGAAAATCAACTCAAAACTGAAATGAAAGACCATATCTGAGTAGATTAAACATAGAGCTAATAGACACAATTTATTTCATGCAGATCATATGAGTGGAGGACACTTAAAACGTATCTCAAAAACAATTGCAAAGTGTCCTTGTTGGTTGCAAAGTGTCCTGAGATAACTTTTTGATAGAAACAAATGAACAAGGGTTTTGGGAGAAAGATTAAAAATTAAAAATGCACTCATTCATAACATGTAAAGAGTGGATTTTGTAGATGAAACATATTGCTAATAAAAACAATTCATTTCATGGAAATCGGATAAAGGGAAAATGTTGTGCACCTGTTACAAAATGATGTTTTCAAAGGTTGTCCTAGGACTCATTTGCCTATTGGTGAATGGTTCTTTGTTGAGCTTTCTAAAATTAGTTTCTAGGTCCTTTTCTCTTGTGTCTACACTTTCAAATTCTTCGGGTTTCATAGTCGGGCAATTAAAAATAAATTCAAGATCTGAGTTTCCGTGAGATGACAACAAAGGTGACAACAAATGCAATTTTGCAATTTTGCACTTTTGAGATCTTCAACTTTTCTTCAACCTACAAATCTGCAACACACAAAGAGAGGGAAAAAAATGTTTTTTTTTGGTGAATGGGGGTTTTCCTTGGTCAAACCATGTTTTGGTAATTAAACCTCGAAATGAAATGAAATAGCATGAAAGGAATGATGAATGAACAACTCAATGTTGCACCTCACCAAACCCTTGGATGAACCTTTAAAGGATTGAAATCTTGATGTTGATCTTCCATGAAATGGCTTCAATGGATGTGGATCTTGATTCTTGGATCTTGCTTCGAATCTTTGACTTGAATTCTTGGATTAGAACTTGAAACCTTCATCACAATGTTATCTCCAAAAACATGCATGATTGAACATAGATTTGACATGATGCTTGAGATATTGAATGTTGCAACAAATTATGAAGAAATCTTCTCTTGAATGCTCTTGACAATAATCTTTGATCTTTTGAAATTTTTCTCAATTTTTCTCTTGAAATCTAATGTTAATTTGATGAAATAACCTTGTATTTATAGACATTTATCCTTAATTTCCCGAAATTCAAACATTACAAGCCGACATTTGAAATTTGAATTTAGGATCATAAAAATACTGCCAAAAACATATTTAAAAATGGGTTCCAAGGCTTAGGGAGGACCCATTCCCCCATGGGTGAATAGGTCCCATGCCCTAATTCCTAGAAGACACATTGCTCAATGTGAAGTGTTATGATAAGGCATTAATAAATGTTAGGTTTCCCCTTCAGAAAATGTAATTTAATAGGATTGTAAATGAATTAAAGGGCCAACTAAGGCATAATTAAGCTCAATTAATTAAAGGATCCCTAAATAAGTGTGAAAGTGTAAAGGGATACACTTTAAAACACTAAATTAAGGCACAATTAAGTCCAATTTAACTAGGAGGACCCAAACAAGTGAGAAAATGTAAAGGGGTACATTTTTCTACACTACACCTTGAAACCCTGAACACTATCCCTCAACCCTATACCTTAAACCCTAAATCCGACACCCTCAACCCTATACCCTATACCCTATACCTCAAGCATATACCCTAAACTCTAAACATTATTCCTCAACCCTTAACCATTAACCCTAGATAATTAAACCCTAAACCCTATACCCTATACCCTATACCCAATATCCTAAACCATAATCCCTATACCCTATATACTTAACCTTATACCCTCAACCCTGAACACTATTTCTCAACCTTAAACCGTATACCTTAAACCCTAAACCCTACACCCTACACCCTACACCCTCATTCTTATACCATATACCCTCAACCTTATAACCTAAACCCTAAACATTATCCCTCAACCATATACTTAAACCCTAAACTGTCAATCCTAAACCCAATAGCTTCAACCCTATACCCATTATTCTAAATCATAATCCATATACCCTATACACTTAACCTTATACCATCAACCCTATACCTTAAACCCTATCCCTCAACCCTCAACCCTCAACCCTATACCTTAAACCTTAAACCCTACACCCTCAACCCTATACTTAAACCCTAAACCCTACACTCTCAACCCTTAACCTTATACTTTATACCCTCAACCCTATACCCAATATCCTAAACCCTAATCCTTATACCAAAACACTTAACCCTATTCCCTCAACCTTGAACAATATCCCTCAACTGCCAACCCTATACCTTAAACGGGCTAAACCCTACACCCTCAACCTTATACTCTAAACCTTAAACATTATCCCTCAACCCTATACTTAAATGTTAAACCCTAAACTCTCCACCCTTAACCCTATACCTTAAAACCTAAACCCTACACCCTAAACCCTATACCAAATATCCTAAACCCTAATCCCTTACCTTATACACTTAACCTTATACCCTCAACCATGAACATTATCCCTCAACCCTCAACTCTAAACATTATGCTTAAACCCTAAACCCTACATTCAACATTGTACCCTAAACCCAATACCCTCAACCCTATACCCAATATCGTAAACCCTATACACTTAACCTTATACCCTTAACCCTAAACACTATCCCTCAACCCTATACCCTATACCCAATATCCTAAACCCTAATCCCTATACCCTATACACTTAACCTTATACCCTCAACTCTCAACCCTATACCTTAAACCCTAAACCCTACACCCTCAACCCTCATCCCCATACCCTATACCCTCAACCTTATACCTAATATCCTAAACCCTAATCCTTATATCCTATACACTTAACCTTATACCCTCAACCCTCAACCCTAAAACCTATACCTTAAATCCTAAACCCTAAACCATACACCCTCAACCCTCAACCCTATACCTTCAACCTTATACCTAATATCCTAAACCCTAACCCCTATACCCTATACACTTAACCCTATAACCTCAACCCTATACCTTAAACACTAAACCTTACACCCTCAACCATAATAGGGGAGAGAGAAAGAGGGGGAAGGGAGGAAGGGAGAGAGAGAAGGAGAGATCGAGAGAGAAATAGGGGGAGGATGGATCAACAAAGGGAGAGATATAGGGAGGGAGGGAGGGAGAGACAAAGAGGGAAAGGGGAGATAAAGATAAGTAGAGATGGAAGGAGAGATAGAGAGAGAGGAGAGATAAATATTAGATAAGGAAGGAGAGAGGGAGGGAGAGGTGTGGAGGGAGAGAGAGGGAGGTGAGAAAGGTGAGATAGAGAGCAATAGAGAGAGTGGTAGGGAGTGATGGAGGGAGAGGCAGGGAGAGAGGGATAGGTGAGATAGAGATAGAGGGAAGGAGGGAGGGTGGGAAAGAGAGGGAAGGAAGGGAGAGGTAAAGAGGGATAGGTGAGATAAAGATAAGTAGAGAGAGAATGGTGAGATAGAGAGGATAGAATGAGAGAGAGGGGGGAGGAAAGGTAGAGAGAGATAGAGAGAAGTGAGGTAGAGAGGTGTAGAGAGAGTGGTAGGGAGTGATGGATGGAGAGGTAGGTAGAGAGGGAGGGAGAGAGGGAGGGAGAGGTAGGTAGAGAGAAACAAAGAGAGAGTGATGGAGGGAGAGCTAGGTAGAGAGAGGGAGAGATGAGATAAAGATAAGTAGAGAGGGAAGAAGAGGTAGAGAGAGATAGAAAGAAGTATAGAGGGGATGAGGGATGGAGGGAGAGGTAGGGAGGAGTGAAAGGTGAGATAGAGAGGTGTAGAGAGAGAGAGGTAGGGTGTGATGGATGGAGAGGTAGGTAGAAAGAGAGATTGGGAGATAGAGAGTAGATAAGGAAGAAGAGAGGGAGAGATAATTATGGTGGGGAGAGAGGGAGGTGAGAGCGAGGTGAGATAGAGAGAAATAGAGAGAGTGGTAGGAAGTGATGGAGGGAGAGGCAAGTAGAGAGAGAGAGAGAGAGAATAAGGGAGGGAGAGAAGTGAGATATAGAGGTGTACAAAGAGTGGTAGGGAGTGATGGATGGAGAGGTAAGTAGATAGGGAAGGAGAGGGAGAGATATGGATGGAGAGAGTGGGAGGTGAGAGATAGGTGAGATAGAGAGAAATAGATAGTGGTAGGTAGTGATGGATGTAGAGGTAGGTTGATAGGGAGAGGTAGGGAGGGAGAGAGAGGTGAGATAGAGAGAAATAGAGAGAGTGATGGAGGGAGAGGTAGGTAGAGAGAGAGGAGATAAATATATGTAAAGAGGGAAGGAGAGGTAGAGAGAGGAGAGATAGAGAGAAGTAGAGAGGGAATGAGGGAGGGATGGAGAGGTAGGGAAGGAGAGAAAGGTGAGATAGAAAGGTGTAGAGAGAGTTTGGTGGGGTGTGATGGATGGAGAGGTAGGTAGAGAGAGGGATTGAGAGATAGAGAGTACATAGGGAAGAAGAGAGGGAGAAAGAGGGAGGTGCGAGAGAAATAGAGAGAGTGGTAGGGAGTGATGGAGGGAGAGGTAGGTAAAGGGAGGGAGAGGGGAGATAGAGAGAATTAGAGATGGGGGGAGGGAGGGAGAGGGAGAGAGACAGAGAGAGATAGAGAAGTGAGATAGAGAGAATTAGAGGGGGAAGGGGGGAGAGAGAGAGAGTGTGTGTGTGTGTAAGGGATAAATAATGACTAAGAGAAAGAGAGTGAGAGAGAGAAATAATACAACTTGATGATTACTAAAATTTTACCTCCTAATTACTAAAATTTGGCATGTTGTTTACTAAAATTTGACTGTCTAAAATTTTTTAAGATCTTCCAAAAACTAGAATTTGCATTATAACTCCTAGAGATCCGAAACCACTCTCAAACATCCCAAAACTATATACATGAAATATAACTTAAAGTATAAGAAAGTAAATTTCCATATGTAAATGTTTATTTCATGTATATAGTTTCTCTAAAAGATAACAAGAAAGAGAAGAAAGAGAAAAAATAGAAGAACAAAATTTCAATGTAGACCAAAACTTGAGCACATTATAACACACTCATGTTTTGTCTTGCTTTGGGAATCCCCAAGCCTTAGGCTTAGATTTTCTTTGTATTTCCAACCCAAAGGCTTGGAGTGCCTTCCCAACATCCAAAGACATGTTTTTGCATATTCTACAGGATTTCACATAATCTCATTCGTGCTAACCATCAAGTTTGCACGTGTTTCAAGGTGAAGTAAATCAAACACATAGGTAATGTTAGGCTCTCTCTTAACTATTTAACTATGTAATTTTTTTCACATTTTGACAATGTTAAGGTTTTCATCTTTAATTTCTTTTGTTTGTGTGTTCGTTTTTGTCAAAAACTAATGTTTGGTATTTTTTACTTTATTTTTTAATTGTTCAATGAAATTTCAAATAAATTACATTTTTTTAAACTAGACTCCATTCTACACATATTAAAAAAAAATTATTAGTTTTCAAAAATTATAGGGGTAGTACAGCCAAAATTCTATTTTTTAGGATGTGTCCACTTTGAAAATTACTAAAAAATCAAATATTCATTAAAAATTTATCAAAAAAACTGGGCATAAACTACATGTTGTTAGCTAATTTCTCACTGGAGTGATTTTAAAAATACCAAAAAAGGTTAACCTTTTAAGGGAGCCACAAAAGACATTATATGTTATGTTTTTTTGACAAAAACAACACCAATTTTTGTGGCTCCCTTTTTTGAACCCCTTAATCTCTACCATTTTTAAAAAAAATAGTAGTTTAGAAAGTAGACTCGGAGCAGTATGAACATTGTTTTCGTTGCATCTTAAAATTTTGAGTGTAACTATCCTCAATTTCTCATCCAAGGTCGGTATTTTTTTATTTTAGAAAAAAAAATTGGCCACTTAAGACCCCTTTTTGGCCCCCCATCTTTTTGTACTTACCCTAATCATGCATAGAATCCAAGACATGATACCCAAGAATAAAATCTATAGGTAATAAAACCACTTGCAATTTCACGGCCATAATTATATATCTTGTTGTATTCCAACTAATATATCAAATTAATCAATTGTAATTTTCATTGTAGGATACCATAATTGTACTATGAATCCATGCCTTAAAGACACAAGATAACTTGAAGAAACAAATTTCCACCAAGACTACAATGAGATAGAAAACACAGTACAAAGGCATACAATGTGTAGAGAAGGTGCATGTATATGGAAAAAAAGAGGACAAATACTTTGCAGGTAATCATCTTTACAAACATGAAAAAATTCACTGTTAAAAAAATGTGCTTCTCTAAACCATTATTCACATTAAAATGTTCATTAATGAAATGGCTTATAGGTACAATGCTCCTTGGCCATTAAATTTACAAGAAGCTAAATTATATGAAGATACAAAGAGTGGTGAAAAGAAATTTGATCCTGCTAGAAACGATGATCGACTCAATTCACAAAATCGATACATTTTACAACTGTGGAGGGAAAACATAGATTGGAAACCTTTCTATCAAAACATCTTGTAATTATATATATTGCTATGTAGCCAAATCAGAAAAAAGTTTTGAAACATACCAACAAATATTAATATGCCCAGCAGACATAGAAAATCCAAATGATTTTGTTGCAAAAGCTTATAGAAAACTACTTACAGAAACAATAATAGAAAGAGGTAAGCTCAAGTTTTTAATTAATATTTTAAAATAAATTAAAGGGTGAGTAATATATATATAAGTGTTAAATTGTATATGCTACCATTGAGTTTTTTGGTATTAATCATCAACCTAGCGGAACATGGTGACATTGATGTCATCGGTTATGTTTAAATTCTTTTCCTAATGATGTATACACTTTTATACTGACGTGACTTTTATCAACACTATTGATCTTCATGATAATATTATTTCTTTAAACATTTATTTATATATTTAATGTTAATCTCAATCGAATGTTATCCATGACTTGCTATTTGAGCTCAATTACTTTTTAAAAGAACATGATTAAAATCATTAAGTTTAACACTCTAATGGGAAGCTTGTGGATAATTGAAAAGAAATTATGTTTGTTACTTAAATAAACTTAAACTCTAGCAAGTCGTGACATAAAGATCATAGGTGACAACATATAATGAAGGTGTGAAAACGCTATTGGAAGGCAACTAAGGCCGCAGGGCTAATGCCACGAAGGTGGCATAAACCTTATATGTTTGAAAGTAACTAAATTTCCCCCATGTTCAATCTGTGGCTCTCATCACATTGAGGTGTAAGGTAACTGATTTTATTAACATGATATCTTGCCATGATAGCTATCATTTTTATCATCTTATGAATTAGAGTGATTGGTTATTACCGAAACTGAATTTAGAAGTCATAATGGAGCCTCTCGCCACATTTAGAGGAGATTATGAGGGAAAATAGTGTATGAGGGTTCTTGATTCTGAATAGCTTCATACCTATCATTTCCATGTAAATCTTTTTGTGATATGGTAAAGGGAAGGGATAACTAATTTTGAAAACGGTTTCTCAAACCAAAATCCCCAAGACCATTATTTATGCTAAAAATGGAAAATTCACGGGGGTTGGTACATTGGATGACCATTGCCATTTTTAGTAGACAGAACTATTTTCAAAGAAATCATTTTTGGTGATCAACATATTCCAGAGTTGAGAAAAGAATACGAGCTAGGAGGTTAAGGGGGAGCTCCATTGGAGGAAGACACCAGATTGAAGAGCTTCAATGCAAGAGACTCATACAGAGTGCTTCTATAGTGGCTTATTGAGCTGGTAACCAAAACTAATTTCCTTATTTCTTTAATATTTACGTATAAGTGAAGCTAAATTTTGAAATAATGTGAGGAAATGTTGTGTAAATAATGCCATGTCTTCTTACGTCTTATTATAATAAAGTTTGTGAATGCTATCTTGTTAGTTGAGGATCGTGCAAAATTGTTTCGTTTGAATTTTAATGTATTCCAATTTATACTCGGTTGTATAGTACAACTCTTGTAACCTTGTGGAGAGTCGACATAGTTGTTGAATATACCACACATTAGTAATAATATCCTCCACCATTCATATCTTAGTTACGCATGTATCATGTAGCATTTTAAGAAATTTCCAATGACGTCTAGGTAGATTTTCTTCTTTGTGAAAGAGACTCAATATCTTTTGGTGTATTTTCCTTATGCCACTGATGATTTTTTAGTAGGCTAGAGAATGCCAAACATCTTTTGAGCCTTGGTAGTCAACTTCTTGATGGCAGTCAATTTCTTATACAACTTAGTTAAAGGGCCCTTAATATACTCAAGGTTATTACTCTAATTCCTAATTAAGCAAATAACAGAGTAGTGACCTCTTTTATGGTTTTTAAACATATTCTGGACCCTCCTTGTTATTTTCAAAGTAGAAGAATAAATCTTTCCTAGTCATTTTGTTAAAAAGTCCCAAAGATGAGAAAATATACTTGTGCACCATTTACCATTTTTCCTTGAAAACTTAATTAAGGAAGTACTAGTTGTATTTACATTAATAAAGAACTAAACTATATTAAATAACTTAGGTACCTAGGTTCAAGATCCAATTCTCTTGAAGGTGAAGACTCTATTCCAAAAACATCACAAGAAGTTCACCTATGTTGAGATTGACTCACTATTGACTTAATGAATAACAAAGCTACAAAGATTCATATCAAGGTCACTTTTTACCAAGGTCAAGTATACCGCCTGGCTTTATTACATTTTTCTACTTGCACACAAAACATCTACTTTTGGAGACATTCATGTGTTAGCATACCATCAAGAAGTTGACTGCCAAGGCTCAAAAGATGTTTGACATTCTCTATCCTACTGGAAAACCCTCGGTGGCATAAGGAAAATACACAAAAAGATATCGAGTCTCTTTCGCAAAGAAGAAAATCCATCTAGACGTTATTGGAAGTTTCTTAAAATTCTACACGATAACATGCGTAACTAAGATATCAATGGTGGAGGATGTTATTCTTTTTCTCAGTTGGTGGAGGATATTATTACTAATGTGTGGTATATTGAACAACTATTTCGACTCTCCACAAGGTTACAGAGTCGTCAGCTAACAAGATAACATTCACGGACTCCATTATAATAAGATGTAAGAAGACATGGAATTATTTACACAACATTTCCCTTATAATAAGATGTAAGAAGACATGGAATTATTTACACAACATTTCCCTGCATTCTTTCAGAATTTAGCTTCACTTATACGCAAATATAAAATAAATAAGGAAACTAGTTCTAGTTACCAGCTTGATAAGCCACTATAGAAGCACTCTATATGAGCCTCTTGCACCGAAGCTCTTCAATCCAGTGTTTTCTTCCAATGGGAACCCCCCCTTAACCTCCTGGCTTGTATTCTTTTCTCAACTCTGGAATACGTTGACCGCTGAAAATGATTTCTTTTAAAAAGAGTTCTTTCTACTAAAAATGGCGATGATCGTCCAATGCACCAACCCCCGTGAATTTTTCATTTTTAGCATAAATATGGATCTTGGGGATTTCGGTTTGAGAAACCATTTTCAAAAATTAGTTATCCCTTCCCTTTACCATATCGCAAAAATATTTACATGGCGATGATAGGTATGAAGTCGTTCACAATCAAGAACCCTCATACGCTATTTTCTCCCATAATCTCTTCTAAACGCGGTGAGAGGATCCATTACGGCTTCTAGATTTGGTTTCGATAATAACCGATCACTCTAATTCATAAGATGATAAAATTGATAGTTATCATTGCAAGATATCATGTTAATAAAATTAGTTACCTTACGCCTCAATGTAATGAGATCTGCAGATTGAACGTGGGGAAATTTTGAGTTTCAAACATATAAGGTTTATGCCACCTTCGTGACGTTAGTCCCACGGCCTTAGTTGCCTTCCAATAACATTTTCACACCTTCATAATGTGATCTTTATGTCATGACCTGGTAGAGTTTACGTTGATTTAAGTAACAAACATAATTTCTTTTCAATTATCCATGAGCTTCTCATTAGAGCGCCGAACTTAATGATTTTAATCATGTTCTTTTAAAAAGTAATCGAGCCAAGATAGCAAGTCATGGATAACAACCGATTGAGATTAACATTAAATATATAAATAAATTTTAAAATATTTAATGTTTAATTAAATAATATTATCATGAAGATCGATAATGCTGATAAAAGTCATGTTGGTATAAAAGTGTATATGTCATAAGGAAAAGAATTTGAACATAACCGATAACATCAACGTCACCATATTCGCCTGGCTTGATGATTAATACCAAAACATCCAATGGTAGCATATACAATTTAACACACACACACACACACACACACACACACACATATATATATATTACTCACCCTCCCCAAGTTAGACAAATTATTTTAAAATATTAATAAAAAATATTAGTGATCATTTCATAAGGAAATATTATTGTCAAGGAGGGTGACGTTAACCGTTATTCCAAGATGTGACATTATTGCTAGAACAGATTCATCGTCGAAAATACTAAATATTAATGTGAATATATGCATAAATAAGCATACTTATATTCACTCACTTGATTAGTTATATAAAAATATTTGAGACGGTTTAGAAACCCTAAAACCATAGCCCACAAAATAGGAACAAAGCATCCAATGTAGGGTTACTTACCTCCAATTGGATAAAAACATGCCCTAGACTTTTTAGGTTGACCAAAACTCACCCAACTGACTCGAACCCAGATTTAAACACAAAAAACTTCTCAACGCAACCTTTCTACCAGATGATACTTTCCCTCTTTTGTCCTATTGAAGCTTGATTTATCCTGCATCATCACTCATGAAAAGCAAGGTAGTTAGTCTAACAATATTTCAATACCTTCATCATAACAAGTTTATATTCATAATTGTTTTTTAAAGAAGAACTTATATACATCTCTTCCTATCTGAATTAGGGCATCATGTATCCATAACTCAATCAAAACTTAATTCAAGCATTGTATATTTCATCATAGTATCATTGTTTTTCCTGAACTTATAGCATATCATTGCAAAATTAATGGAAAGTAAAAATAGTCTGATGAAAACTAGGGTGGGATGTAACACATACAGAAATAGGCCTTCTTATATGGAATCTATCTCACTAATTTATATGGAAAAATCTTGGATATATAATCACGAACAAAAAACATAAAATAAATTGAATGCAAAAATAATAATAGCTATTGTTAGAGTATTTCCAAGATTACCATCAATTCCTTCATGTGACTCACAAAGATGGTGTGATTTTTATTTCTTAAAATTGTTTTTGATTAACGATAAATAGGTTTTGAAGGGTACTTGAAACCCTGAACAAAAAAGATAGAGGCAATAAAGATAAGACAATTGACTGCCCACCCAAAAGCAACAAAAAACAAGTTGATTAACAGACCATCAGTAGACAAAAACAACTGACACAAAAAACAAAAAGATACACCAAATAGCCATTAGAGCAGTTCTTTAAGAATTTTTGCCGCATCCATATCCTTAGACACTAGCCTTTCATGCATCTCCATGATTTCCTCAACATCACGAGTAGGGTCCTTTTTACCTTTCTTTGTTTTGCTCCGAGTACACACACTCAGTCCAGCTTCCAAATCGGTGGTATGCACATCCAACCCAACACCCTCCCCACAATCCATAGTCGTATTGTCATCAAACAGTCCCTTCCCAGTCAATTCCTTTTCCTTCTAATTGAGGAAGATCATACCTTCAACCGAGGCCTCCAACTTCTCTCTGCTAATGTTTATAATCATGACCAATCCTGACGAAGCTTCCTATTCTGCCTTTCTAGCAGAGCCAACCTCAGACCATAATCACTTGTCAAACTATCAAGCTCATCCACCACACAACCAACACTATCATTTAAAGATCTGGTAAGCCCAAAGATAGAATCCTTCTCCTTAGACTGTGTAGAGTAGAAATATTACAATGGGCTATGGTGTCATGGTTGTGTGGAGGTCTTGCACCTCTTGCACAAGTCACATAAGCAAATTAAATGAGATATCAGCCCCTTCTTTTACTAGACCCGACGCCTGAGAAAAATCCATCACCCCCCAAAACACACCCTTGCCTTGGTGCAAACCAACCGTAGGATTCTCCTCATGCACACCCTCAGGGAAAAGCTTAGTCTTCCCCCTATCCTTGGATGCAAACACCTAAGAAAATTCTTCCAGATTGACCACTGAATTCCTCTTACCAGCCACAGGGGACCCACCAACACCAGAATCATCACCTTGAAAATTCCCCACCACCTCCTAAAATTTCTCACCCACACCCTTTGCACGGCCCTTAGACATCTTGCCAACAAAACCCTCATTAGCACCCTCCATCACCTTCAACTTGCGTTTAGCATGCGGGTTAGCCTTGGAAGTTGAGGGCTTAACACCACTCGTCGAAAGAATATAATCCAAGTCACTAGCATAACCATTGGACCAACCCTCTAACTCCTCCAACTCCGTACCCTCTGAATCCTAAATTTCTTCACTCCTACATTTCACATTTCCTTTCCCCTTCTTAGAAATAGGGGAACGAGGGGTTCTAACAATGCAATTTTCTTTGATAAACTCAACAATGAGCAACATCAAACCTTCAAAAAGGGATTTCTAAGGTTTTTCCTAAAATTTGAAATTCCCTCTTCTAGAGACATCAACAAGTAAAAAGGGAAAGACACTAGCTTACCATGGCGGAAGTGGTTGAGCAACATGAAGTGGTGACCATATAGCACTGTATATTTGCCATCAAGAGTGAAGTAACGCATCAATGCCACTGCAACCCCCTGCCAAATTGGTTTTATCTTGGTTCTATCATAGCCCCCGTAGTCCAAACAAACCATTTTAGCCCTTTCTCTATCATGGAGAAAATTATGTCTAGCCGACTGCGAAATGTTCTTATCCCTGTAAAATTTTCTACCTTCCATTGATATTCTCATGACCTTAGCAATAAAATCTTCATTAATGGTAGTATCCCTACCAAACATACTCAGCACATGGCCATTCCAAACATCGACAAAGTCCTTAGACACAATGGACTTAAAACCATTCAATCTCTACATGAAGGGAGTAACCCCACCTCTCTGCAAGATTTCCCAAGTGTTGACATTGGCTCTAGTTTCATCACAAGAAAAAGGCTTCGTTTGACACCTATCCCCACCCATCATCAAATTACTTGCAGAAGGAACACATAGCCAAAACAAGCCAGGAGCAATGGCCAGAAAACACCCAAAAAAAGTGTGAGGCTATCGAGGGTAGTACCAAAGGAAATAATGAGGAGGATACTTAAACAAATCAACCAAAGAAGGCCAAAAATTCCAATGAGCATCAGCTATGCAAGAAGTCTAATCAAACAGAAAACTTCATGATACCCACGCAAACCCAAAGCCAAGGTGGTGGCAAAAAATAAAAAATAATGAAGATCATTATGAATAAGGTTCCTTAAATCAATAGGCAGGACATCATCCTCCCCCCATGATCTAGCTGATGTCACTCCATAATTAGCCAGCCAATCAGCAACAACATTTGCCTCTCTATAGGCATGAGAAATATATATTTCTTCAAATTCGCCACTTAATGAAATGGCATCCAAAATAAGATTATTAATAGACCAAGATGGTGGAGATCTTTTCTTAAGGTAATTAACAATGTTTAACAAATCTCCTTCTATTCAAAGTTTAGATATCCTCATATCCCTAGCCAGTTTGATGTTATGATAGGCAGTCGTAGCTTCAGCAATGTGTTTTTTTCTGGATTCCCAAAGGGAGTGCCACTACTAAAACAAACCTACCATTGTGATCTCTCAACACTCCCCCACAACTAGCAGGACCCAGATTACCTTTAGCTGAACCATCAAAGTTTATTTTGAACCATCCAGGAGGAGGGGGAAACCAAACCACCCCATCGCTCGCAAGATTAGCCTTCTTCAAGGGTTTGTAAATGTCAAAGGAAAGTTTCCAATTGATCGCCACTGCAGCATCATAATCAAAAACCAACACACTTCAAGGAATATCAATTTTGTCCACCACCAACATCAAATTCTCCTTAATAGAAAAAACAATTTTGAAGAACAGAGAAAGAGGAGAGAGGGAAGCTTCCCTAAAAATCCTATTGTTCCTCTCCTTCCATAATCCCCAAAAGATATGCAACAACATGAGAGACCAAAGAAGCTTCAACAAAGGATTAGAAGGAGCATGCCATTGGAGCCACAAATCCTAGACTGAAGCGGGAAAAATCCACTCCACACGCCACATATTGAGAAAAAGGGACCAAACATCCTGAGCATAGCTACACCCAATAAACAAATGAGAGCTATCTTCCACATCTATCATACAAAGGTACCATCTATTAGGCATGGAGAACCCTTGTTTCCACAAATTGTTAATAGTAAGAATCGTATCCTACACCATTAACCACAGAAAAATATTAATCTTGGGGATAAGCTGCGAAGACCAAACTAATCCCCAAGGTGGCCTTGGACCCAAAATATCGTTACATGACTTGAACGTAGAGGCAACCGAGAAGGCTCCACTCAGGAGCCTATTCCAAATCACCTTATCCCTTTGATGAGAGACAAGGATGTGAATTTTGGAAAACTCATTAAAAAGATTTGCCTTGACACAGGGAACACCTCATGAATCTTCCTCCATTCCCCATTGACAATGTAGTATGCCACATGACTCCCAAATTCATGAATGCACAGGTCCCTCCAGGGGTTCGCCCAATGATAATCTCGCAAAGGAAAATGCCCAAACTAACAATCATCCCAAAAGAGAATATCTCAGCCATCCCCAACCACCCAAAATAAACCAACTAAAATCACCCCTCTAGATCTAGATAGCGAATTCTAGAAGAAAGAACCCAAAGGAGAGAAGTCCTTATTCAGAAACTCTCAAAATTTATCCATTTGAGGAAGATATTTAGAAGCCAGAATTTGCACCCAATCCTTCTCACCACAAAGGAAATGCCAAAGCTGCTTGGCCACAAGAGCCAAATTGAAAGGCTTAATCCTGCGTAGACCCAGGCCTCCTTGACTTTTAGACTGGCACACCTCCTCCGACAAAACTAAACTCATTCTCTTTTTAACCTCCACGCCTGACCAAAGAAAATTTCTCTAGATACATTCAATTTTCTCCCAAAATTTTGAGGCATTTGAAAGAGGTTGAGAGCATACATAGGCGGATTTTGTAAAGTAGACATGATAAGCACCAACTTACCAGCCTGACTAAGAAATGCACCTTTCCAACCAACCAACTTCGCATTGAATTTATCAATCAAGCCATTCCAGAAGGAACCATGAGATGAATTGGCTCCAAGTAGCAACCCAAGGTAGGTTGAAGGAAAAGACCCCATAACACATTAAAGGATACCAGCAATTATTTGTTCCCTTCTTTCAAGAGTGTTAAGGAAGAATATTGTGCTCTTAGGGAGGCTCACCAATTGGCTAGACACTACCTCATACTTCTGAAGGATCATCTTAATAGCTCTAGCTTCTACAATAGAAGCCTCACCCAAAATCAACGTGTCGTCAACAAACTGTTGATGCACAAAAGAGGCTGAAGAAGAAGGTCTCAAGCCCTTCAGGGCACCCAGGAAAGCTTAAGTTGCAGCAACCTTCCCAAAGTCTTAGCAAGAATAATAAAAAGGAAGGGAGAAATTGGATCCCCCTGTCGCACCCCCTGGAACTTCTAAAGAAATCTGAAGGAGAGTCATTCACAAGCATTAAAAAGGACACAGAAGAATTGAGGCTCCTAATCAATTGAACAAAGGTATGCAAGAAGCCAAAAGCAAGGAGAATTTTAAACATGAAGGACCAATTAACTTTGTCATAAGCTTTAACCAAATCCAATATCAGCAAGAAGCCAGGCCTTTTGTTAACCATCAACGAATGGATGTTTTCATGCGCGGTGATGATAGGGTGGAGAATTTTCCTTCTCGCTACAAAGCCACTTTGATTAGGAGAAATAATCAGAGGTAAAACCCTTTGCAGCCTCACCGCTAGCACCTTTGAAAATATCTTATAAATAGAATTACATAAGCTAATTGGTTTGAACTCATTAAAGGTCGAGGCCCCAGGAATCTTCACAATCAGAACCAAAAAGGTAGAGTTTAATTCTTTAAGCAAATTCTGACTGCCAAAAAACTCTTTAGTTGCATCCACAACATCCTTAGAAACAATCAACCAAACCTCTTGAAAGAAGAACATGGGGAACCCGTTAGGGTCAGGGGCCTTATTACCAACAAAGGAAAAAACCACACTCCTAACTTCCTCCACCGAAGAAATACCACACAACATGCGATTGAGATCCTCCATCACCAAATGAGGAATAACCTCCAATAACAAATCCTAATCAATCAAGGATGGAACAAAATCATCAGATAGGAGATTAGAGAAGAAAGTCATAGCCTCCCGTCTAATCTCATCCTTATTCTCAATCACCCTCCCATCGAGATGAATACACTTAATACTATTGGAGGCACGATGCTTAAGCATGGTGAGATGAAAGAATTTGGTGTTCCTGTCATCACAGTTTAGCCACACTGCCTGCAATCTCTATTTCCAAAATTCTTCCTCCCTAGCCACAATATTATGAATTTGAGACAACAACACACTCTCCTCATTAGCTAAAACAACATCATAACCCCTAACTTGAATGCTTTGTTGCACAAGATCAAGATCAGCCTTGATGCGGGACTTCTCATGAAAGATGTGTCCAAATGAGGCTTTATTCCAATTTCTCACATTAGACTTAACTGCCACCAACTTCTTCACCACCCTATACATAGCCGACCCATCCACCTGAATATCCCACCATGCAACAAGCTTAGCTTTAAAATTCAAATGAGACGTCCACATTTTTTCAAAACAAAAAGGCAAAAAGCACACCTTTTACCCACCACATCAGTTGACAGGGAGATAGGAAAATGATCTGATCCCAGCCTAGTCAAGGCAGACAGGGAGCAAGAAAATTGAGCCAACCACTTATGAGAAAGAAGGGCCCTATCCAGTTTGACTTGGATTAAAGCATCCCCCATCTGACGATTCAACCATGTGTAAGAGGCACCCCGCATATCCACGTCAAACAGAGCATTGTCATTAACAAAAGTCATTAAGTCAAACCTGCTCTCATCATCAATCTCTGAGCCTCCCAATTTATCATCAGAACTCAATGGAGTGTTAAAGTCTCCCATAACCAACCAATGATTAGAAGGAAAATTATCCTTGAGAGAACACAAATTCCCCTAGAAATGCTTTTGAGCACTTCTAACATTAGGCGCATAAATATTAGAAGCAACCCAAGAGAAATCAAATGAGGAGTGATGAAAAGAAGTAGCAATGTGATTGGAAATTCCAAAAATAGCCTTACCAACCACAACTTTCATATTCCAAAAAGTAGCCACACCCCCTGAAGCACCATTTGCATCAAAACCATGAAGGCCACACTCCTTAAAGAGTCTCTGCTTAAGGCATTCCAACCTTTCCACAGGCATTTTCATTTCTTGAATCATGATCACATTAGGTTTATGATCCCTCACTAGATTAGCAAGGAGATCCTATTTGTGAGGGTGATTTAACCCTTGAATATTCCAAGAAAGAATCTTCATTAAGGAGTCTAATTTCTCCCTTGGGACACATCTCAAAAAGGGTTTTCTAGGAGCCATCAGCAATACCTACTTTACTTTCTTTCTCCATACTCTGCATCAAAGTGGATCTCCCTTTTCCTCTTGATTATGACTCACAATCAGCCTTTGATCAATTCCTAGTAGCCATCCCTTGAGGAGACAAATTCTTCTTCGTATTTTTGGTTTTGACTGAAATAGAAAAGGAGGATCCTTCATCTGTTGCGAGCAAACCAACCCACGATCATTGACAGATGAGGTGAGCACCATATTTGAAAGAGCCCCCGAAGGGTCCTGCAGAATTGCCTCCAAACCACCCTTCTCCACATTACTAGGAGAAGACACCAATAAAGACTGATCCTTAACATTATTTGCAACCTCCCCAAAATGGAGGTCCTTCATAGCTTCCACTACATCATCAACTTTAGACCCCAAAATAGAAGCCTCCACACCAACAGCCACTTCCCCTTCCTCAACCACCTGAACGTCCCTTTTAGGAACTTGAAGATCTTGAGGAGCAACAACCTTAGCAACCACACCATTCATAACACCCCCTCCTTACCAGAAGAGTCCAAAACCAAATCCTTCAGTAGTTCTTGAGGCCTAACAGCCTCCTCCCCAGCCACAACATCCACATTTTGTTTCTCCCTCTATTCCACATGTTGTTGGGGTAGGACAGGATTAGCCTTTGACGAGAATTTCTTTGCCCAATGACCAACCTTTTTATAGTGGAAACAAGCAAAGGGAATAGATTCATACTCAATCAATTGGATCCAACCGCCCAGCTTCGAGTTAATTGTCACCCTTTCAGGCAAGTCTGCAGCTTGATCAAAAATGACATAGAACTGGGCATAAACTAACCTCTTCCTTGAGGTTGTCATTTGATCGATATAGGGGAGTTTACCAAAAATATTGGCAATACCAACAAATACTTTCTCATCCAAAAAATCCAAAGGTAAAGCTAGCAATCTCACCCACACAGGGGTTGAAGAAAAACAACAAGAGTTGGGGTTAAAACCCACTTCCCATTTCTTAAGAACCAAGGATGACTTACCGATTAACCATGGTTCTCTAGTGAGAATAGCAACCATGTCCTCATTATAGGTGAAAGAGAAAGAGAAAAAACCTTTCACCATTGCAGCAACTTCCACCTGGCCTTTCGTTCTCCACTGCTTAGAAGCCAGATTTTGGACCAACTCCACATTAGGACGAGGCCCCATGAATTTCCCAACCAAGGTAAGGTCCATCGAACCCAACTGATTCTCATTAATGCAATCAGGAACTTACATCGAGTATTCTCCTATAACCGGATTCACCTAAAAGCTAATCGGCACTGACAAGCTCTTTCCTTTAGGCTTAGCACCCAAAAGACTAGACCAACTTGGACCATTTGATAAGACCTCCACATGCTTATTTCCTCCATCAACACCTTTTCTAGGATTCTCCAAACAAGGGGAAGAGGACAAGCTCACATCATGAGGAGAGGCCCCCACACCAAGTTTGAGAGGTCCACCATCCAAGCCAAAGGAATCCAGAACAAACGACACAAAGGAGGGCCCACCATCAAATCCCACAGCCCCACTGCAAGCTAAAAAATCCTCACCAGCACCGACAACAACCTCTGACCTACCGCCATTACCACCAAGAGGCGAACCATAATTTCCTGCCCTTGCAGAATTTTGAATGAACGTCACCCTGCCAGAAGAGTCTCCCATCGCATTATTTCTCAAAATTGTTAATATAAAAACCATATCATGATATTCAAAGAGATATTGGTCATAACAATGATGAAATAATTGCAAACTGGTTAAACTTGAACTATAATCAATGGCATGTGGAACAAAAAATAGAGAGTGACATTATTGAAGATATTGTTGAATCTTAAATTGATAAAAACAAAACGACCACAAATTCTAGAACAAAGAATGAATGGGAAATTCTATCTAGTATTCATCATGGTGGAACTATGCAAATTTTATAAATGGACATGCTAGGAAGGAGAGATTTTGACAAATTGACCAATTGGTCTAATGATTTTCAAGGTGAAAATACACAAATGAAGTAGTCAATTTCATTTCCACCATAAAAAAACCATAGTTGTTTCATGCAAAATTGTATACGACAATCAATCAACCATGAAAACCTCAACAAAAAACAAGAAAATCAATTAACATGATAATTTCACACTACTAAAGAAATCAAAATGAATCTCCACTTATCATGATAATTCAAGGCACAACAAGAATAGGAAAGTCATATGTGATAGGTGCCATATCCAAAACACTTAAAAATGCTTCAACGTCAAATAGATCTCCCCTACTTCTACTTACACCAATGGGAGTTGCAACATTCAATATAGGTGCATCCACTATTCATTCAAAATTAAAAATTCCAATCAAAGACTTCAAGGAGATGAAAGGGACCAAATTAACAAGTCTTCAAGAAGAACTAGCACATATCAAATACATATTGATTGATGAAATGAGTTTTCTCGGTGAAAGATCGATTGAAAACATAGATTCTCGACTTTGTCAGTCCTTCCCTCAAAATACAAATCAACCCTTTGTAGGTAGGTATGAATCTCATGTACAAATATGACTTACTTTATCAAATTTTATTGATATCTATTGCACGCCTATACAGATAGAGTATACATTGAAATATAACATTTTTCCATTACTTACAAGAATATCAATGATGTTGGTCAGAGATCTCAGACAATTACCTCTTGTGATATTGCTATCAAGATTCAACTGTGTAGTTTTATGAGTCAAACTCATTGACCCATGTTTCATGAGTAGTGGTTCGCAAGAACCCATCTCTCATGATAATGAATGGTCCACTTAGCACTCATTGCATCTAGGTGATGCTCACAGAGGTGAAGCATTGAGCCTTCCCGGGAGGTCACCCATCCCAATACTACTCCAACTCAAGCGCACTTAACCACGAAGTTTCCACCAAGGTTAAGCCCACTTAGCTTGCAACCCCATTTGCAAAACCTTTAGCAAGTGTTGTGCCTTATAAACCATTCATTATAGAGTCCCTTTAGCTCATCAATTGATAAGTAGGAGGTATTTTCCATAGCGTGTCAAATTGTGATATTGCTATTAGGATTCAACCGTGTAGTTTTACGATTCAAACTCATTGACCCATGTTTCATGAGTAGTGGTTCACAAGAACCCATCTCTCATGATAATGAATGGTCCACTTAGCACTCATTGCATCTAGGTGATGCTCACAGAGGTGAAGCACTAGGCTTTCCCAGGAGGTTACCCATCCCAATACTACTCCAGCTCAAGCGCACTTAACCACAAAGTTTCCACCAAGGTTAAGCCCACTTAGCTTGCAACCCCATTTCAATAACCTTCAGCAAGTGTTGTGCCTTATAAACCATTCATTATAGAGCCCCTTTAGCTCATCAATTGATAAGTAGGAGGTATTTTCTACAGTTTGTCAAATTGTGATATTGCTATCAGGATTCAACCGTGTAGTTTTATGAGTCAAACTCATTGACCCATGTTTCATGAGTAGTGGTTTGCAAAAACCCATCTCTCATGATAATGAATGGTCCACCTAGATGCAATGAGTGCTAAGTGGACCATTCATTATCATGAGAGATGGGTTCTTGTGAACCACTACTCATGAAACATGGGTCAATGAGTTTGACTCGTAAAACTACACGGTTGAATCTTGATAACAATATCATAATTTGACATGCTGTGTAAAATACCTCCTACTTATCAATTACCTCTTGTTAACGAAAGACCACCATATGCAAGAAAAAAAATGAGCTAAAATCCTATGGGAAGAATTCAAAACTATCATTACTTTAGATCATATATTCAGACATGGATCAAACAATGAACAACAAAGATCGTGTCAACTTCTTGCAAATATTTGAGATGCAAACGCTACAATAGATTATTGGACTTTACTAATGAAAAGATCTAATGGAAGGTTAGATGCACCAACAAATGAAAACTTTGACAATAATGTTCATTTTTTTTCCACAAATGAAAATATTCATGTCCACAACCAGAGAAAATTATACTCGAAAAATACAATTGCATGGAACATGACAAAAAATTGGAAGTGTCAGTGCAACTGAAGGATGCATAGATGATGAAGTCAATATTGAATTATTGCTAAGAAAAAATGCAAGAGTTATGCTAACATCCAACTTGTGGATAGAAGCAGGACTTGTCAATGGAGCTCTAGAATCTATGCAAAAAAATGCATATTGAATTGGAATAACACCCCCTCAACCACCAACTTATGTATTGGTGTAATTCAACAGTTACTTAGGCATTCCATTCGATGAACAACATCCTTCCACTATTCCAATTTCACCCATTCATAAGAACAACTTGCTACAAATACTATTAAGATTGGCATGGGCTCTGACAATACACAAATTGCAAGGCCTAACTCTTCAAAAATCCACAGTTGATATCAAACCAAAAGAAAGAACATGATTAACATTTGTGGCAATGTCTCATGTCATCTCTTTAAGCGACCTACAAATTAAGCCGCCATTCATGTACGACAGATATAAAAAATTAAAGAAAGGAAAGAAAATTACAAATAGAAAAGTAGAACAAAGGCTCCAAGCCTTAAAATACAACTAATATAAGTGATATACTTTTTCATTCAATACAATGTCCATATGTATTGACAATATTCATTCTCCTCAGTTAAATTCAATAGCATACACATGCAATTGAAATCTACATTCCTAGAATAAAAACCAATGATATTATATTACGATACAACTAAGAATACATTATGACAAACACACAACAATAAAATTGCTAAAATGGATTCCTACAACTTGATATATCTCATAGGCATGGGAGAACCAATTTTTGAAATAGGGGACCGCACATATCGGAGAGGTGTTTTGGAGAACAACGGTAATTTTTTGAAAAATTCTTACCATTCTGGGTTGTCTTCGGATTCTCGTGGAGCAGATCAGCCTTGTTGGAATGCCTATTCCCATCCTTTTGTGGTAGCATCACACATATCAAAGTCTTCTTTAGAGGGAAAACCTTTTTTGTGTCAAAATCAGGGATTTTTGATCAATCGAAAGGATTACTAAATATCAATGGCCAAATTGATTCTCGTCAGGGATTTAATCATTCCTTTGGGAATCCTCGTCCTATGGGAATGCTTAATTGAGAGAAATAGAGCCCATTTGATATTTGTGGCTTGGATAAAGACCAGGCTGAAAAATATTTGGTCTTACGCGGATGTCGTTTCACAACGATAGGGTCCTGCAACATTCCCCAACAATATTTCTATCAAATCTGGAGCTCCATTCAATCCAAAACTGATAAGGCATTTTTCTTCCAATACAGATCTTGATGGTTCTAAGCCTTGCTCAGATAAGTTTTCCTCCATGAAGGATACACCTACGTCGTATCTGAACAATATAGCTCCGAGGCACGAAGATTGTTATCAGATTCTCTAGTTGCAACTAAGGAATGCTCATCAAAATAAGGTAAAACCCTTGTCACAAGATGTAAATGGTTTGAATTCTTTTTCTCTTCCAAGCATTGCTCCTTCTAGGAAAAATATGCATCAAAAAGAACATAAGAAAAAATTAGGCATGAAATGGATTCTTAAAGGATGTCCTCCTACATCCTCTATGATAGATTATGAATTTGAGGATCTTGCTCAGATTTCTCTCTCTGAAGAAACTTTATCTGCACAAATAAAGGATCTTATAGATGATGCTTTAATATGTAAATTCTAGAATTTTTACCTAGTACTGAAACTTTAAAAACATTACTTTTCTCTTAATGGGATGGGACTAATCAGGTTTTTTACATAGATCGAGGAAATAGCTTTTTCATTGTTTTTTTTCCACCAAGAAGCAGAGAGATTTGGTTTTACAAGATAAGTCTTGGTTTTTTAAGGGTTCTGGGTTGTTTACTCAGGCATGGGTTCCAAATTTTGATCCCTTTTCTGCTGTAATGAAATGGGTTCCCTTCTAGCTCCAGTTTCCTCCTTTGCCGCTTGAAAATAGGGAACTTGAAATTGTGGAAACCATTGCTAATAATTTGGAAGCTTTTGTTTGTCATGATATGGAGTTCTTCAAATAGCCAGATAAACAGATTAGGGTTTGTGTTTTTTTAAACACTTCAAAGGAATTTCCCTCTTCATTCAAAATACATTCAAATAATGGGTCTTGGAGAAATGCAATCCTCATTGGAAATCCCAAGAATGTGTGTACTTTTTTCCATTTACCAGGGCATTCTTCCCATCAATGTGAATCAAATGAAATGGGGCCAACTATGAGTCAAATTGTTTTAGGATTAGGTGATTTAAATATTGCTAAGCATCAATCTCAAAGTGATATAAGTTTGGTGAACAATGTCTTGACAGCATTTTCTTCTTCATCCCTGCCTGTGGCCGATTTGGCTTTGTATGATGAACCAGCTAGGAATGGTAATTACACATTGTTTGAAGCTTGTTCTTCAAAATTGGGATCTTTGTCAATTGCATCAAAAATCAATTTTGTTTTGTTGGAACAGAATCATGGGAAACATGTTTTTAATCTTCATCAGGTGGATTTGGATTCCTTAAAGGTCACTACGCCTTGCCAAAGTGGCAAAGTATTAAGTTTTATTGTGAATTTACCCAAGGGCTGGCTATCACAGTTAGAGTTCTTGCCTTGGGAAAGATCT
Organism: Sequoia sempervirens; assembly: GCA_007258455.2. Taxonomy (NCBI): domain Eukaryota; kingdom Viridiplantae; phylum Streptophyta; class Pinopsida; order Cupressales; family Cupressaceae; genus Sequoia; species Sequoia sempervirens. The sequence continues at coordinate 140,466 of VDFB02391649.1, forward strand.
TTGTGTTTATATACTCCAAGCCTTTCTATAGGTAATAGTAGGTAGTTAGATGGAATAGTTTCAAATTTTTTGTGGGATAATACTTTGCTACCTAACTATAGCAGACAACTTGAAACTCATGAGAGATCATTTCCATTCATGTTGTCTCATAGTAAAAATGTTATGGAAGGACTGGGATTACATGATGAACATGCTCTGGATGATCATGATAGTTTGGAAATTTGGGCAAACCATATTGTAAATATGGTAGCATCAAATCTTTTTGATGAGATTGTTGAGGAAGTAACCAAGGAAGAAGGGGAATTGTTGACAGAAAATTATGACATTACTATGCCATCTTCTTCAATAAATTTTGCAGATGTTCCACATGGAAACAATGAACAGTTTGCAACAAATTTTGATAGTGAAATTTAGGAGAGTAGTGAAGTGTATGGGGGTATTTTCAACTTCTCAAAACATTTAACAATTAGTCAAACTCCTCCTGTTCCACCTGCAATCAAGTCGCCTAGTAAAAGAGGTAGGAATTCAAATGCATTTAAGTTGCAGGAGGAGATTGCTTCAGGAATACAGTTAACATTAGATACCAGTAATATAAAGAAAATATTGAGGGGAGCAGGGAGCTCTCCTCAATCAATATGAATATTATTTCTTGGAATGTTGGGCGTTTAAACACCCCTAACAAATGAGCCCTGATTAAACAATAAATTAATTCATCAGGGGCAGATGTTGTTTTATTACAAGAGACTAAGATTTCCAAGGAAAGTTATGAAAATATAATATTCAAGTGGACTAACTAGAAGTCTAATCATTTTGTTTCTCAAGGAGCATCTGGGGGATTGTTAACATTATGGAATACTAAATCAATTCAATTGGAACCCATCATTAATAATCCACATTGGAAATTTTAGCATCAACCATTTTGATTTATCCTTTTTGTTAGTTAATGTGTATGCACCAAATTTAACAGCAAGCAAACACAAGTTTTGGAAGGAGCTAGAGTTAATTTTTGATCAATTGGGAGTTGAAAAAATTATATTTGCTGAAGATTTCAATGCAATATTATCTCTTAATGAAAAAAGTAGAGGAATCATACCTCCTCACAAGACAACAGAAGATTTCAATAAGTTTGTTCATGATAATGCACTTGTGGATGTACAACCTCAAAAAGGAATGTACAACCTCAAAAAGGAATGTACACATGGACAAATAAAAGATGATATTTTTTGCAAATAGTTGTACGGCTTGACAGATTTCTAATTTCTTCAAATTGGGTAGTAGATAAGTATACACAAATGTCATAAATATTACCTTGGTCTGGATCTAATCACTTTCCTACTTTTCTTAGTCTTGAAGTAGCTAATTCACCTTAAAAATGGACTACTTCATTTAAATTTGAATCAATGTGGTTTAGACATAATGACTTCTTGCCATTATTGAAAGCATGGTGGATACAGGCTCCTTATGAGGTAGAATCCATTATGTACAAGTTTTATAAGAGAATGAAATTTATGAAAGATCAGATAAAACAATGGAATATACATGTCTTCAATAATATATTCCATCAAAAGGATCTAGTTTCAAAAGAGTTGGCAGCAGTGAATGAGAAAATTATAAGTCAGGGACTAAACCCACAGTCTTTTGAAAGACGAAAAAATTTACAAGCAAAATAGGAAGAGTTAGTGTTGCGTGAGGAGCTTTATTGGCGACATAAATCACATGAGTTGTGGCTTAAAGAAGAAGATAAGAATACTAAATATTTCCATATGTCAGCTCAAATTAAGAAAGCTAAGAATGCAGTGTTTCATATTCAGGAAACCTCCTCGGGCAAATGGTTAAACAATGAAGTGGACATTCGAAATGAAGGTCTTAAATTCTTCTCCAATTTGTTATCTTCTCCCACAAATCAAACAGATCAGTTTGGGGCTGACAGAGAGGAGATGTTACAAGCAATCCCTACTTTAGTCACTGAACAAGATAATGAACAACTCAACAAACCTTAAACTCTTGATGAAGTGAAAGCGGTTGCTTTTTCACTTAAAGCAGAAAAGGCCCCAGGACCTAATGGATTTACAGCATTATTCTTTCAAAAATGTTGGGAATTTATAGGAAATGACTTACTCAAGGCACTGGGAGAGTCGAGAACTTCTTATTCTATGCTCAAATAGTTTAACGTAACACATATTGTATTAATTCTGAAGGTTAAGGACCCCAAGTCCTTCACGGAATTTAGGCCTACTTCTCTTTGCAACATGATTTATAATATTTTTACTAAAGCAATATATCTTCATTTGTTACCTATCATTCCAAAGTTTATATCAGAAGAGCAAGGTGGTTTTGTCCCAGGTAGGGAAACAGCAGAGGGAGCTCTTGTGGCACATGAAAATTTGCACTCTATTTCTTTGCATAAAATTCCTTCATTTATCATCAAGCTTGACATGATGAAAGCTTATGATAAAGTGGACTGGTCTTTTTTTATATAGATTTTGAAGAAGTTTGGTTTTACCATTAGAAGGTGTAAATGGGTCCTTTCATGTTTAAGTGGTGCCAATTTTTCAGTATTAATTAATGGCACATCATCTATTTTTTTTAGTTCCACTCAAGGAGTGAGGCAAGGTGATCCATTATCACCTTTTTTATTCATAGTACTAGTTGAAGCTCTCAGTAGGACAGTCAAACAATCCCATTCACAAGAATTGTGGAAAGGCATTTCAATTCCTCTTACTGATATGTCAGTCACCCATTCTTTGTTTGTTGATGACACACTATTATTTGGATCAGCTCAAGTACAAGAGGCTAAACATGTCAAGTATGTATTAGATAAATATTCACGAGCTTCTGGTCAACAAATAAATGTTAAAAAATCAAAGATCTACACCTTTCATATCAAATCAGGTTTACAAAAGAGAATCGTCAATCTTCTGGGGTTTCAAACAGCAGAGTTACCTTGCAGGTATCTTGGGATCCCATTCTTTTCAAGGGCAAACAAAATTTCTTATTGGTCTAACATTATTCAAAGTATTCAAAAGATAATTGCATCTTGGAAAGGTAGATGGTTGTCACTTTTAGGTCGCATATTATTGATAAAATCTGTCATTTCTGCCATCCCCAATTATTTTATGGCAGTGTTAAAAGCCAAAATCTGTGAATTTAATAATTGAAAAAATAATCAGGGATTTTTTATGGAAGGGAAACATTGATAACAAAAAGAAGATATTTCTTATATCTTTAGAAAACTTGTGTGTACAAAAATCCAAAGGGGGTGCAAGAATACATAAATTATCAGTTTGGAATCAAGCATTGGATGCTAAGCTAGTGTAGCACATGTATGCTAAGTCGCATTCCAAATGGTGCAAAGTTATGCAAGCCAAGTATTTAGATAATATGGACCCTGAGAGATTTTTTAAAACTTCAAACCTACCACAAGGCTCTACAATGTGGAATTTCTTAGTGTCTTGTAGAAAGGTAATCTTACCATACCTTACATGGGAAATACATGATGGTTTAAAGGTAAAATTTTGGCAAGATTCATGGGGAGGTCATTCACCATTAAATTCATCTATTAGTCTGTATGATATTCAAGTTCAACTTTGTGCAAGGTGGGGTGATAAAGTAAGTGATTACTTTGACAATATAGATGCTTGTACAGAGAAGGTAAAGTGGAGAGATGTCTCTGATATTGACTGTCCACATAAGGTAGAAATTGGAATTCTCAAGCAGGTTAGCTGAGAGGAGTGTATATTTGTCACAAAGGGAGGATAAGTTGTTATGGGCCCCTTCAAAAAATGGACACTACGTAGTTAAAATGGGTTATATGGCACTAATGAATCAAGGAGAAAATATCAAACCACAAAGAGCCCTATCATTCTATTGGGATTCCTTAGTACTTCCAAAGGCGGGATGTTTCTCATAGCTGGCTATCAAAAGATGAATTTTGACAAGTGATAGGCTTGTAAAACTTGGGATTGCAACCCAGTTTACATGTGTCTTTTGTGAAAATGAGGTTGAAGAAATAAATCATATTTTTATTCACTGCCCCTTTGCTTCTCAATCTTGGTCATTTATTAAAGATAAATTAAGTTGGTATGCTCCACTACCAAACAACTTGTGGTATTTTTTCTCAAGCTGGCCAGTATTGTATAAATATACATTGTTTGCTTGTATATGGAGAGTGATTCCTTATGTAGTCTTGTGGACCATTTGGTGGGAACGAAATAGAAGAATCTTTAGGAATGAAAAAATGAAGGTTGATCAAGTCCTCAAGAAATTGGAATCTTCAATAACAGAAATATCAAATGCCTATGTTTTGAAGACCAAACATGTTGGATCATTGTTCACATATTGGGATTCAAAGGTTACGCAAAAATGGAATAAGATTGCTCTACCATTTAAAGGAATCCAACATAAAAAATCAAGTCAAAAAGTGGATAGAAGTAGAATTCAATGGACCCCACCCATGGAATGATATTTAAAGTTAAATTTTGATGGTGCTTCATGAGGGAATCCAGGTTTTTCAGTGGCAGGGGTTGTAATTAGAGATCACAAAGGACTTCTTATCTCAGCAATATCTATAAAATTATCGAAGGGAAGAAACAATGTTGTAGAAGCACAAGCTTTACTTCATGGCTTGCAACTAGCATATGACCTAAAACTAAAAGACTTGGAAATTGAAGGAGACTCGTTAATTATTGTAAATGCCTATAAGGAAAAAAAATCTCTTGTTAGCAAATCAATTATGTAATGCAACGGGTTTGGAAGATGATGGAAAAGTTTAGGTGTGTGCAGATAAAACACACATATAGGGAGGGTAACCTAGTAGCAAATAAATTTGCAAATGTTGGTTGTGATCAAGATGAAAAGGTACAGTTGTATGAAGCTAACATGAATGAGATAGCACAGGAACCAAAAATTGCTATTAAGAAGGAAACTATCAGCTAGAATTTGATGAAAAGTTAAGCATGCTATAACATATTACTTATTTCTCAAAAATGAGTAATAAAAGAAATCATATAAAAAGAGAAGAAATTAATCAAGGGTGCTACGAGTTAATGCTCATTTCAAGAAGTGGGAGTTTTAATCACATGTGGATGTTAGCAACGTGCTTAAGTTAAATCATATTGATATATATTGCTAAAGGTGGAGGAGCTCTATAAAACAAGGGTCGGCTAAATATTGCATTAAGCACATGATTTTCAAAATCATCATTAGTGTTGTACAGAGTTTTCCACATCATAGTCCTTTTTGTTAGATTGTAAAGTCATACCATGCTATTAGCATGTGCAAAAGTGTGATTTTGAAACTAATCCAACCTTATCTTGTACATCATAAGTGTAATCTATAGAAAGAATGACTGGCAGCATGTGTAAAATCTTTGGAATCCTAAAGGAAATATTTCTTTGAAAGAATATATCAAAGGAACTTCATTCCTCGACACATCGATCGTAGCAAAGGTATGGATTTTATTAACAAAGTGTCAGCTCTGTGCAGGTTACTAAATTCATATTTGATTGTGGATTTAATCTCAAGTGTTGGAGAGGATTGGAGAGGATGATCAAACATGTTTCAGAACTCAAACATATTTGGTGCTTTTGAAAAGGAATTGAAGTCCATTCCTTTAAATGAGTTTCTCATTTTATTACAAGATGTAAAGGATGGTGGTTAAAATGGTAAAAATGGTTGGCTTCAAGCGCAACTAGAGAATACTTGTTGGTGTTTGAGGGTGGTATGTCATCAGATGATGATGTTTAAAAGTCTTCTTTCCCTTGTTGTGATACGCAGTTGAAAGACTTACGTGGTGGTAACTCTCTATTCAAAATAAACAATATATTTGTTTTTCCATCACCGTGCTCCGTTGGTATGCTCTCTATTCTAAACACACAATTTTACTTTGTGTTTGTTCCACCATGCTCTATTGCTATATTCTCTATTCTAAACACACAAGATTACTTTATGTTTGTTCCATTGTGCTCTATTCAAAACAAACAAGAATACTTTGTGTTTGTTTTGTCGTGCTCTATTGATTGCTAGATTGCATAACAATTAGTATATGCACATCAGGTATAGTATTATGTGTGTTTGTTCCGTCGTGCTCTATTGGTTGGTTTACTTATCTCTGCCAGTGTTTCCAAGTGTTCTACAAGGTCAGGTGATTGTTAGAATCTATTCTTCTTTTGGGTTTCAATACAATTTCTAGGTAGTAAAGAAACATAACAGAACATGGAATTTATGCCAAGAAATCATAGGGCTCCTTTTCCAATTCAAGAATGGGAGATACCATTCTCCAAAGGGTTGGAAAGATAACATCTATCAAATATTTTCAAAATAGAATGTTTTCTTGTATATAGGTCCCTGAAAGTTCTAATAGGAGATGACATCTTACACACATCAGCTTAGAGGTTGATATTTCCTTCATATTTGGTTTCAATCTTTGTGTCAAATGTCTTGGATCTAAACCCAAATTATCAAGATATGACAAAGTTGGAAAAATTAGTTATTCAGGAAGTTTTGTTGCAGGATAATGTTCTACTTAGGAGCATTCAAAAATACATTTTTTGGAAAGGGGAAGCATATGTGGGCAGAATTTTCCCAGGAATTACTTGCACCATAAGGCATGTTATAGAAATAGTTACATTGCACTCAAGATAGCATTGGAGTATGATTCACCCAACCATTTGCATAGAGCACTTGCACGCCATCATTGTGAAGTTGGGGAGGACATGGTGAGAAACTTCAAAGCAAAATTTCATACTCTATCATTTCTCCTCACTCATCATTGTCACCGGGCAGTTTGTGGCAGTAAACAGAGTTCAAAATAAAAGGAATTGGAATTGGTGGAATCTATAGAATCACAAGCTATGCAAAGAAACAAGAACATAATAGAAAATTCTCATTCGACACCACCAGCACAGTAGCACATGTACAAAGGTGAAATGGAGGAAGGCTCCTCTATAGGAAATTCTTGATACATATATGTTATCAAATATATGCATATAATCACAAATAGCTTGCAGTTAGTATGTAATTAGTTGTATTTTGTATTACTCAAGCTGATATTTTGATTTTTGATCATATGCCAAAGTGCATACTATTAGTAGACAAACAAAACAATATTATCTAGGTTCTCACAGCTGGGAATTTATGTTTACTACATACATGATGAGCTCAAAAGTATACTCTCAGTTGAAAAGACTATTTTTGTAACCTCTATATTATTACATAAATATATTATGTCAGCTTAAAGCCTTTTATTTAAAAAAAAAAACAAAAAACTTGATATATCTCCACATTTCTTATATAAATTATGTAATAAGATAGATAAGCTAATTTATTTTCAATATAATAATTATTATTATATTGAATATAATAGCTATTATTTTCATTAATTTTTTATGGATGCTCAAACAAATAATGTCCACAAATAAAAATTTTGCACCAGTATATAGTCTTCTATCCCACCTGTAAAGAAGTCTCGCATTGAAATAAATATACGTTGCTAGAGATCATTTAAAAAATAAATATTGTAGATTGTGCATGTGATCAAATAAATCATATTTGATTAACTGATAGGCTACATTTTGTAGCAGCTTTCACTCAAAAAGTTTCCCCACACTAGGAAAAAGAACTTTCAGGGAGTTGAAATATTCTTGCCTCACGCTTGAAAACAAATTTGAACTCACAACCAAAATTGTCATTTAAAAGGATGGAAAAATCTTGCCTTGAGATCAAGAATCTAGTAGCTCTAAGACCCTAATATTCTTAGATCCACTTTTCAACTATCCTGAAAGATTGAAGCAGTAATTATCGGGAGATTGGTTTTGGGTCATCCATTTTTTTTTAAATCGGCTTTGGTAGGATTTTGTAATATTTTCCCTGCAAACTCTGCCCATTTTTTTCATCGACATCTTTGACAACACTACACAATTTGTGTAGAATTTTGAGGTAAGTCACTTGCCATGGTTTTAGTATTTTTTTTTTGGAAATTTGAATGAATTTGGATCATTATTTGTTGTGTTTTATTCATTCTAAAACAATTATGTTGTTACCTGTTTAAATGAAGTCATTGGTTATGTGGTTTCATTTTATGGTTGTTTTCATATATGATATTGTTAGATCCCTACTCTTCATATAGAGATATTTTGAATTCAAATAAATTTTGAGTTTATTTGGCACTTCTAACTTTATTTATTTAATTTTTTCCTTGTTCTTGAGGTTATTTAACATGACATTTTTCTCAATAGAATTATCGGATACTAGCTACTGTTGATACTTAAATAAAATAGTAGTCACAATTATTTTCACATAGTGAGTAGTATGGATTAGACCATCTTCATATATTCTTCTTCACAAACCTTATACATTGTACAACATCTTCACAATTTTGTGTCATTATATTGGCTCTTGTACTTTAAATATCAAACAAGGCAAGGGATTGGTGTCACACTAAAATTTTAAAAATTTATCTTGAATAAGTGACAAACAACTTGGTTTTCCAAATGGGTACATCCTCTACCATGGTTGGTTACTTGGTTAGGATTCAAAGGTATGATTAGGTACCAATATTCTTTTGATATTATTACATTCTTTTCTAAAACCACACATCTATATTACTCTAGCAAAAACAAGAGTGCTACATTATTGAGCTCTAAATTGTTGAGATGGTTATACTTTTTCTATGACATTTCTGAACTTTTAGTATGGATTTTAGTTCAACAAAGATTAAAGATGTATATGGAACTTTATGATAGTGTATTCATATTTAATGAATATGAACTTCTTAAAAACCAAGTGGTGGGATTTAATTATGAGGGATGTTTTCAATTGGAAACTATAGATGCCCAAATGCAATGTGGGTTGAGTTCTTAGGTTTCTCAAATGGAAAAGGAAAATGGGATAAGGCATATTGATAGAACTGCTAATTACATTTTATCTTGTAAACTAATAAAGCTTTGAAATAGTCATGAATTATCTATGGTTTGAACCAATTTTCCTCGCTTTTGCAACATCTCCAACCACGAGAAGTTCCACTGTTTATATAAAAATATGGGACATTTGCTTCAATTTCATCAAATTTTTTAGCTTTATATAGCAACATTTCTAACGATTAACAAATTCACTATTCTTAAATGTATGGGGCATTTATAGAAATATATATGCTCTTTTGAAATTTTCCATCATATATGCTCTTTTGAAATTTTCCATCAATTGAAAATTATTTAGGATTCTATCTAGCCACAACAACTTCCAATTTGTATTCAAAGACAATCTAACAATTTTTAAGAATAAGTTAAATTTTCAAGTACAAATACTATATGGTTTCTAATGGTTAATCCATCTAAATACACCATTAAATTGTGATTTTCTTAATTTTAAAATAAAATTTATTTGTAACTATAATTGTTCAAGGAGAACAAGTGAATATATGTTTAGGGTTTTTCAAATTTCATTTGGTGATTGAAGAGTTAGGGTTATTTAATTGGTGTAGTCAAGTATATGTATGTATGTATGTATGTATGTGTGTATGTATGTATGTATGTATGTATGTATGTATGTATGTATGTATGCATGTCTGTAATGATGAAATTTGTATATTTATGTTATTTTTATTTAGTTTTTTGTTTATTTTAAAGGAATGTTTTGATACATGTATATTTTGATAAGTGACCCAATTTTGTACTAATTTGACTTTAATATTTTTCCCACTCAATGTCCACTTTTTTCTTCTATGCAAAAATCAAATTGTACCATCTAATATATTAGGTTACGTATAGTTTTCTATTGGTGTGACCATTGCACCTCCTTTGGGTGTAAGTGCTAGTTATTATGAGCTAATATGCTTCCTTGTGGACTTGCAAGTCCATATTTTATTGAAAAACTTTTCTCATGCTAATATATTTATTTTCTCACTAATAAATAAGTTTTAATGCCCTATAAACATGTTTTTGATGTTTGAAAAACTTGTAGGGTAACACAAGAAGGTAGTTTTCGATTGTCTAGAAGCTAGATTTCGATGTGAGACTTTCAATGTACTTTTCATTATGTCTCTTCACTTCAACATAATTTTCCAAGGTCACACTACAATGACTAATTTGGTGAGGAATTAAATGTCATATGCTAAACTAAGTTGTGTCAACCACATGTCCTATCACTCTACCTATCATCAGTGATAAAGTAATGAATGTTAAGATTTGATATGATCTTTGATAAACCTTTTTGGATTTCATGTGGAACTCCCTATAGTGGTTATATTTAGCATAGGATTTTAGTGCAATGGATTTGCAGTCGACACATATGAGAATTTCTTATGGACTACCCATTTTTTTATCATTGTAGTTGATAGAAAAATATAATTTGTATAGAATATTAAGGTAAGTTTCTTGCCATTGTTTCTTAAATTAGATTTTTTTAGTATGAATAGATTAAAGCATCAACTATAGGGAGATTACTTTTAACATCTAATTTAAAAAAAATGTTGTGGTAGGGATTCTTAAAATTTTCTTACAAACCTTGCCATTTTTTCTCATTAGCATCGTTGACAATGCAACACAATTTGTGCATAATCTTGAGGTAAGTCACTTTCCATGGTTTTAGTGAATTTTCTATTTTGGAATATTTAAGTGACTAGATCATTTTTTGTTGTGTTTTATTTCATTCCAAAACAATTATGTTGTTATCTATTAAATGAATGAATTGTTTCTTTGGAAAGTTGTCTCACATTGGGAAAAACAACTTTCAGGTAGTTGAAACATTCTTTGCTCCATTCCTAGAAAAAACTTTAATTCCAACCAATTGTAGTGTCGAAAAATGTCATTGGGGAAATTTTCACACTTGTTTGGGCCCTCCTTGTTGAATTGCGCTTAATGTTGCCTTGATTTAGTGTTGTAATGTGGTTGACACATTCACATTAGGTCTTGGGCCCTTGTGAACTAATGGATTTAAATGGTACCTTGCTAAAGTGTTGTGAAGTGTTGTAACATGCTTTCACACTTTTCTTAGGTCTTATCAATTAACTACACCTAGTAAACCTCTTTTTAATCAAAATAAATATTAATCTTGCCTTATTTGGAGTGTTTTAAAGTGTTGTAACACACTTTCACACTTTTCTAGGCTTTTCATTAATAATTGGGCTTCCTTATGCTTTAATTGGACCTATTTTTCATCCACAAGCTTCATTTATTACATCTTTTCCAGGATAATCCCAACACCAATCAATACCTAATCATAATTTAGGTGTTTCAGGTTTGAATGGCCCAAATTAGTGATTTGGGACTCATTCGCCACCTTGGGCGAATGAGTTCCACCTAAGTATTTTGGTCCCAAACCTGGTTTCACATATTTCTAGGTATTCTTAAAAATGGTCCCAAAAATTAAGCCTGGTGGGACTCATTCGCCACCTTGGGCGAATGAGTCTCGTGTGGCCCAAAATCAAAATTAATTCAAGTTTTTGGCGGGATTTTGTTCTCCTAGATGTGATGTTGGCTTGTAGTGTTGTAATTTTGGGAATTCTTACATAATTGAGTATAAATACAAGGTTCTTTCTCTCATTTTCATCCCAAGCATTCAAGTATTCATCCTTATAGAAAGTTTGAGTTCACAAGAATTCACAAGAGCATTCAATGGCAGATTATCAAAAATTTTAGAGCAGCATTCAAGCATCAATCATCATTTCAAGGACTTCATGCATCATGTTTTTTTTGGAGCTAACCATTGTGATGTAGGGTTTATGATTCAAGCAAGCATTACATTCAAGATTTATCACCTTCAAGCAAGAGTCAAGATCTACATCCATTGGAGCCACTTCATACATGTTTGTAGCCTTTCATTGCAAGGGTTTGGTGAGTTGCAACATCATATCTTGTTCATTCATCATTCTCCATTCATATTTCATTCTATTTCAAGGTTTAATTACCAACAAGGGGTTTGACCAAGGCAAACCCCTATTCACTAACCCAACAACATTTCCCCCTCTCCTTTATGTGTGATTTTTAGGTCTAGGTTGCATATTTCCTAAGGAGCAAGATTGGAGAAAAGTTGTCAAGAATTCAAAGTTGTTAAAGTTGTCATCAAGCCTTGAAGAACATTGGAGAAGACCTACAAGTTGCAAATCAGGGTTTTAGATCCAAAAATCACTCAGGAAGGACAAAGCAGACTGAGAAGAGTAGGATTAGCCTTTGAAGCTTTAGAAAACCCAACTAGACTGATTCGCCACTTTTGGAAAATGAGTCCCAATTCTAGTCAATTTTTAGGTTTTTATAGATTTGGATACCTATTTGGAAGATTCTTGTTCTTGTGCACAATTTTCCAAAATATAGACTGATGAGCTATAAATAACCTCATGATTATAATAGGCTAAATACCCTTCCTTATTCTTACCAATCACTTTAGCCCTGCCAATTTTTTATTTTTAGGATCAATAATTGTTTACTTTTTATAAGATGGCGTATAAATCTTTATTTCTCAAATCGATTGAAATTAGCTAACTATTGTTGATTTAATGGTATAGATTTCAAGTCATTGTACAAGAATTTTGCACGACCGAAGAATGAAGTGGACTTTGAGAAGACTTCAAGCAATTGGAGTTAAAATGCCAAAAGTTTAGTTGCCATAAATTTAGGTGTGCAAAGTGCAACCATCTCCTTTAAAGCTTTATGTTAAAATTTTTGTTTAAAAACTTTACGGCTCCACTTTGAGTCTTTATTATGTTTTTATGTCACGAACATTTGTTAAGTTAGTCAGTTGTAATTTTGTTAAAGACTTTTTCAATGGTGATCTACCGCCATCTGAAATTTAGGATTTTGTAAGTAGTATATATATGTAACCACCAAAAGTAATGTTATGTTGTTATGATATGCTTTGGATATTATATAGTTATGTCTTTGTGTTACACTTTGATAATATGAATAAAATAAATGTTGCCAATCTCATTCTAAGTCAATAGTTTTGAGTAATGGAAATACCATGAATAGATTTACTTTGAAGATGTGTAAGTACATGTGAATTGAGTTAATCATAGGAACACCTGAGAGCTGGCCACTCAAGGGATCTCATAGAGTAGATAAGTATTTCTTTTGTTAATATTGTTACTTTAATTTTGAACATGTTGAATTTGGACGAATGTTATTTGTGTCGAGCTCTATCATGTATTCTTGCAGCTTGTGATCAATTGCATGTCCCTAAAAAGAAGAGGCACAACCAATAACCACATAATATAGTAGCCCAATCATTAGAAAATGAGGTTCAGTCATGCGAAGAAAAAATCCAAGAAAGTGAAAAGAAAACCCTAGTTCACAATAAATCCCCTAAGCCTAAAAGGGAGGATGTGCCACTTAAGTCAAGACAAGTAGAGATAGGGGAACAGTCGCCACATTATATGGGTGTTGAGGATGAATCTGTAGAACAATTATCTCCCCTAGTTTCCAATGATACTAAGCAAGGTTCATTAGAGCTACATGATGAAGAAAGTATAAATAGTAATGATGTAGAGATTCCTAGTTTTCCTTTTTCTACCAATGTACAGATTGAAAGTTTTGATAACATGGAAATAGAATTAGATGAGTTGAAAGCATAAATTATTCAATTGAAATGTAAATTGTAGAAAAATGAGGACCAAGTGAATAAACAAAAGCAAGAAATTAGGATGCAAACTAAACTTCTGATGCAAAAAGATCAAGAAATTGCAACTTTTAAGGTTCAAGTAGAATAAAAGGATAAAACCATTGAAGAGTTACAGTTTCAAGTGCAACAGGTTGATGAGAAGAATAAAGAATCTTTGGCCAGTTTATCTAAAAAAGATAAACATATTTAAGGATTTAACTAATAATTTGATGCACTCACAACTTTTGTAGAAGAGCAGGAAAAATACAAATCTAAGCTCAATGCATCCTTGAGCAAAATTGTTGAGTTAGAACAAGATTTGCAAGAAATTAATGTTAAACCAACAATGGAATCAAAACAAGTACAAACCAAACCAACCAAAATGGAGTGGTTTCAAGTTCATAGTCCTCCATTGTTGGTTAAGTGGATGTAGAGATGTTATTTCCTGAAACAAGCAGGGGTAGAAAATGCCAGACTTAAGAAGGATATAGTAATGTTAAAAGAATCTTATGATAGGCTCTACCAGGAAAAAATGGATGCATGCCAAATTGGGGAGTTGTTATTAGCCTGTAGGAAACCATCCAGGTTGTATTCTATGTTTTTAAATGAGCAACTGTTAAGATGGAAGTTGTTGAGAATTTCTTACAATCTACCTCATGATCCAAATGATGAACAATTTTTAAAGGCATTTAAAGAGGCAACACCTGTTCAACAAAACTTTTTGTGTGAATTCTTTGTACATAAATTGTTTTTAGATAAACACATTGATTTCTTTGTCAACCTTTTTGTTGGAGAAGTACAACTCAAAGCATTCATGTCTACCATGCAGAATCAAATTCAATGGTAGGAGAGGACCAAAGAATATTTGCAAGTAGAAAGGGTTGTGGGACTTAAAATGAGACACCCCAATAGAAAACCCTTTGCCTTTAAATAACAATTCAAAGGAATTAAAATCTATGAAGTTGTTAGGAGCAAATATGATGACAATCTTCATATTTGTTTTGAGGATTTCAAAGTTAATGGGCCAAAGTTAATAGACAGAGCATGGAGTGCATGTGAGGAGTGATATACCCCCTCCTATGTATCTTAAAAGGAGGGAGGTGATTTCTCCCACTTATCTAAGGTGGTCATACAGAAGAGCTCAGGAATTAGCATAAATACTACTACAACTTAAAACTAAATGGATAGGGATGTGGTATAGACCTCCCTTGCTCCTTTAGCCACCCCTTGCAGTATTTGTTACTACAAAGCAAAATATTGGGGACTTACATGCATGGAAAATGAGGGTTAAGTTCAATAAAGGTTTTCTTAAAAACCCTGATCATGTGGATGCAGAGGCAAAAGACCTATATGATCTTAGTTCTAAATATGATGAATTGAATAGAAGAAGAGATGCAGATAGGAAGAGGACCCATCAGAGAGAAGGAGGACCTACTCAGGTTTAGGAAGGGGAAGGTGATAAGGTATAAATAACCTCATGATTATAATAGGCTAAATACCCTTCCTTGTTCTTACCAATCACTTTAGCCGTACCAATTGTTTATTTTTAGGATCAATAATTGTTTATTTTTTATAAGATGATGTATAAATATTTATTTCTCAAATCGATTGAAATTAGCTAACTAATGTTGATTTAATGGTATAGATTTCAAGTCATTGTACAAGACTTTTACATGACCGAAGAATGAAGTGGACTTTGAGCAGACTTCAAGTAGTTGGAGTTAAAGTTTCGAAAGTTTAGGTGCCAGAAATTTAGGTGTGAAAAGTGCAACCATCTCCTTTAAAGATTTATATTAAACTTTCTATTTAAAAACTTTATGGCTCCACTCTGAGCCTTTATTATGTTTTTATGTCACAAACATCTATCAAGTTAGTCAGTTGTAATTTTTTTAAAGACTTTTTCAATGGTGATCTACCGCCATCTGAAATTTAGGATTTTATAAGTAGTATATATATGTAATCACCAAAATAAATGTTATGCTTTGGATACTATTCAGCTATGTCTCTATGTTACACTTTGATAATATGAATAAAATAAGTGTTGCCAGTCTCATTTTGAGTCAATAGTTCTGAGTAATGGAAATACCATGAATGGATTTACTTTGAAGATGCGAAAGTACATGTGATCTGAGTTAATCATAGGAACACCCGAGAGCTGGCCACTCAAGGGATCTCATAGAGTAGATAAGTATCTCTTTTGTTAATATTGTTACTTTCATTTTGTACATGTTGAATTTGGATGAATGTTATTTGTGTCGAGTTTTGTCATGTATTCTTTCAAGTTGTAGTTTTGAGTTTACAATCTTTAAGTTTTGTTTACTTTGAAATTTTGAAGCACCTACTCTTAATGTTAGTTACAAGTTGTTAAGTATACCTTATGTCAACAATTAGTTGTTAGCCATTAGTTGCTTTCATTTAAATTTCACAGTTTAACTACAAGTGTTAATTCCTAGGAAATTTGCATGCTTTCTAGAATAAGAATTTCATGCTTTCTAACTTAAACAACTTCATGCTTTCTAGTTAATTCCTATTTACAACCATTTTAGACATCTGAAAAATCTCAAAGAGATGGCCAAGAAATTCCCTATTGTATACAACCTTTGAACACTACCCAGTTGACATAATTGATATATTTCTAACTAAAGTGTTAGGACATTACGACATCTTGTCATTCCCCAGCTTGGCAAATGAGTCCTAGTCAGCAATAAAAGCAAAATTTCTAGTGTTTCAGACCTCCTTCCAACCATTTGTAGATTTCCAGGTGCACACCTTCCTTTCTATAGCTTTTTGTTTCATTTCATCTACTTTTATAGGTCATTTATAGTGCATTACATTCAATTAGGGTTTAGTGTTGTATCTTGCATTTTATTGTCTTTTCCAAGTCTAAACTCAGTGGTGAACCCCTTATTAGTTGCATTCAACCCCTAGAACAACCCTCTTGCAAGATCTCCTTCTCCTTTGCATTGAGATCTCAAAGGTTTTTTATTGAGTGAAAGTTAGTGAAAATTGTCCTTCTAGGTCCTAAACCCTAAGAGGACGAAGACAAAACAATTTTCCACCTTTCACCAATATTTTTGTTTAAAAATCCAGGTGAAAATCTTAGTGCAGGACAACACAAACATTTTCCATTATAAATATCCCTATGTATGTGTAAGCATCTTAATTATTACACACCAAAAATATATAAATACCTAATATGTTATCAAATGAGAGGATCGGGAATCTGAGACGTAATACTCCCATGCAAAGAAGCATTTAGAGCATGAATGCACTACGATGCTCAAATAGACAAGAAAAATCTAGGTAATTGTGTATGAATGATGAATAGTTATTTCATTTTGTTTCCTCTTATTGTTTGCATTGTATCTCTTGTTGGACATACGTTGTCATTGATGTCAAAGGAGTGATGTCACCAAATCATGTTTTACTCTGAGTCTTGTTGTTGTTTAATGCTATGGCTTATGGCTTGGACCTGAAGTAAAGTTACTCATGATGTATTAGTTTCCATATTTTTAAAGGTTGAGCTTCTATAGATAGGAAGTTAGAAGCAATAAAGTGTCGTTTGTGTTAGCTAGCTAAATATGAATAATGTCTAAGTGTTTGCACCAGAGAATGGAAGCTTGCGCTAACTAGAGGAAGCATGTGAAGATAAAATAGGACCAGTTTAAGATCACTTAAGGAATTTCATAACATCATCTAACACTAGCGGTAATGTAATTATTTTAGGACGAAGCCGACTATATGTTTCATATCAATTTGAATTAAGGTCCACCCTTAGACGACATGGCTAATTGTGGATGGTGTTAAGAGGTCCTTGACCAACATGAGATATTTTTAATATGTTGGAATGTATTATTTATGACTAGGATTCATTCAAAGTGAATGTGTGTGTGTAGGAATGTATGTAATCAAGGACTTCAATGTGAATATTAGTGTCATTAATGGGATTTGCATTCAATAATTGTGCACCATTATCAGAAAATCATATGCTATGTGGGAGAGTATTTGAAGGTTGATCAGATCAAGTGCAAGCTATGTTATCGTTCTTGAAGGTTCACAAATCATATCTCTATAATCTGGTAGGACTGGTGTCTTGCGTATTGAGTTGGTGCTTAAATTTCCTTTTTTGGGATTGGTGTCTCAAGTAGTTTGTTTCCTACAAACACAATTGAGGATTGGTGTCTCCAATAGGTTGGTGCCTACTTCATAATTGTAAGTGATTCATTATTTTTGTGAGGCTAGATTTGGACAGGAGCTCCAAGAAGCTCTTCTCACCATAGTTATTCCCATTCTAGGTTTCCATGTATATCTGGTGTTCTTTGTGTGAATGTGTGCATATGTGTTTCTTAATGGTTAAGGAGATTAATACTTGTTGATTTTATGTTTTGAGGTTCATGTTTGGAGAAGTTAATAATGTTAATTTATGTTGAATTAAATAGTTTTTACATGTATTGATTCACCCCCTATCTTAGTATATTATGTGCCCTTCAATTGGTATTAGAGCCAATTTTCTTTGAAAAAGCTTAATAGCCTGAGGTAGATTTGAGATGGCACACTTAGTGGCTCAAGAAGGTTTGTCTTCAAATAAGGCACCACTTTTTGATGGATCCAATTATGCCTTTTGGAGTGTAAGGATGGAAGCATATTTGATGGCTGTAGGATTTGAGGTTTGGCAATCAATTGTGAATGGATATGAAATCCTTGACAATCCCCCAAGAGATCAAGCTAAAAATAAAGCTTGTGTGAATAATGCCAAAGCAAGAAATGCTATTTTATGTGGTTTGTCTGACTCTAAGTTTGTGAAGACTATGCATAGCAGGACAACAAAGGAAGTATGGGTTAAGTTACACAACATATATGAAGGTGATGAAAAGGTCAAATAGACAAATATTCAAACCTATCAATGTCAATTTGAAAGTCTGAAAATGTAGGAAGAGGAAAGCATTGCTACATTCCTACTCTGGGTGGATGAGGTTGTCAACTTTATCAGAGGTTGTGGTGAAGAGATAAAAGAGTGTATGACTGAGAAAAAGGTACTTAGCTCCCTTCCCTAAAAGTTTGATGAAAAATTTTGTATTGTTTTTTTATCGGTAAAAGGCCTAGGCCTAATTAATTATATTAATTATAACAACAAAATTACAAAATACAAAAATTATAATACTAGTAACCATGTCTCATAGATGACTGTATATATTACCAGGTATGTAGTAATCTACAAACTATCATCTATATTAATTACCTATCATCCATATGCATATCTATTTTGTAATGTTACAAAATTTGCTTCATCAACTTCATCTTCTGCAACTTCACTCCATCATATCTTTTGCATCTTCATTTGTATTCTATGCAGTTTCATTCAAATCAAGCAAGTTATCTCCTTGTCCCTCTTCCCATTCTTCTACATGTCTCCTAGGTGGATTAACGTCAGGCACAACAATTTTCCTCCTTCTATGCCTAACTTTATGACCAAGAATGTAAGAGAGGGAAAAATATTTTTCTTTAATCATGTCAACCATTTGCTGCCCCAATTCTCCAAAGTGCATTGGTGTCATTTGATACAACAATAAGGGGTCATCATCCTGTAACCCCTTTTTCACTACTCCATACACAATTGCATATCCTTGCTTCTCCTTGAGATAGCTTCTCAGAAAGATGCCTGCTACATTTGCTTCTCCCATATCCAAATTATATTTTTGGACTGGCTTTAGAAGGTCACTTTCCCCTAATGTATCTGGTAAAACTGATATTGTATATGCTATTTTTAATGCAACAAAATACTGAAGAAAATCCATGGCATTTGAAAGAAAAATTGAGAGTAAATTTGATGGGAATAAAAGCTTGGGTGAATCTGGACAAATTATTTCTTCACCTATCACAGTTTTGATGCAATCAACAAGACTTGGACAAGTTGTGCAAAAAACTTGTGTCATTTCATCTTTTGTTACCTCCTTTGAGAATGGTATTTCATTTCCTTTTATCTCCACAGGGATTCTATAGTTTTTTGTATTATACTTTCTATCCATTTGATCATAATTTTTGAAAGCCTTCAAGCCCACTTCAGACTTCACACAACTCTCCTTGTAGCTTCAAAAGTTAAACAACTTACATTGTTAATGAGATAAGTAAGCTTTATATGTTAAGGAACATATTTTATGCCTTACTTTCCATCCCACGTAAACTACCAGTGCAAAGAAGGTATGCAGATAAAAATAAGTTCACTTGAAAGTAATCCTCAGAAGTACTAGATCAAATGAAATAGCCAGTGTCTCACAATTGAATCACATCGCAAAAGTACCATGAGATATCTTACTGGTTAATAGCTTCCAATCAAAAGCATGAATTTTTGTTTTTAAAGTTGTATGAGAACAACACAAACCCATAGAAGCAAAATCGAAAGCTATGCTACATGAAATAAGGAAAAAGGTTTATAGTGCACTTGTCATCATCCCACAAAAGTACCCAAAACATAGGAAATAACCCAGATAATCACAACCCACAAAAGCAATTTGATCACAAAAAGTAAGCATATAATCACAATGGCTCTTGATAGTAACCCTCAGAAGTAGTAGAGCAAAAAATTCACCAGTTTTTGGCAATGAAATAAACACAGAGGAAATACCCTAAGGTGACTTACTGCTTAATAGCCTTCAGTCGGTAGGAACGCAACTCAAAACCTCATAAGCAAAACCATGCTTTGTCACTTCTTCAGAAACCCCAGCACTTTGCAGCCCAAATCAATCCCATAAGATGTTGGTTGGAAGACAAAAGTCAACTTTTTAAAGATCCATAGATGTACCTCAATTCTGATACACCATCATGAAAATGAAAAGCCATTTAATGCCCACAGATGTTAACATCAGAGTTTCGATCCTCCCACACTTGAAACTGATATGAAGTAATTAAATTAACTCGACACCTCTGAGTTTGGATTCACCTTGCTTTGCTTTTAATTGACATGTGGAAGCTCACACATTTTAATGATGTGCAATTTGTACCTGCATCTTGAGACACATGAATTTTAGTGATTTCCAATCGCACATTTTGGGATGTGCTTTACTGTACCTGCCAGTTGATGATACATGAATGTTCATGATAACCAATTCATGTGTACTTATCTTACGTTAAACAAATCTCTTGAGTCGTCATCCTCTGTCAATTCTTTTGACAAACAGTACTAACTCTTTTCATATCATTTATGTTGGGAATAGGATGCCATTTAATTACAATCCTAAACATATTTCATGTATCTCCTAAGTCCTTGGAAAGTGTTCCCCAACACTAGGATTAGAAAGAGATTAAATTAGAATGAAATGAACATGTAAATTGACATTTATAATTATTCTTAAATGATAGGAACATGTGGGGATGTCCAAGAAGAACTCCTACAAAACAGGAGCACATGGGGCACCCACATGGAAGGTGGAACCCACCTTGCTTCAATTAACTATTTGGAGGATTGATAACACTTTAGTAATTCATGTAAAGATCCCACAAGTTAGGGATTGATATTTACATGAGTGGAGTTCAATTCAGTTAAGTATCATTTCAGTTTAGTTCAATTCAGTTCAATTCAATTATGGTTCAGTTATCTTCAGTTACATGTAGTTAGTTTGAGTTGAATGCTAGGTGACTTCAATTGACTTGAGTTGCATGACTAATGACTTCAGTTGCATGATAGATAAAAGGTGGATACTTTCAATTAAGTGGGGATGATCAATCATGCATAATGTTTGCATGAATTGGTGGAGAGATATGTTTTAGTTAACTAAGATTGACTTGGACCCACCTTGGGTGCCCAAGTTGGCATCTTTCAGTTAACACCTTTTGCATGAGAAGATATTTACAAGGCTCAATTAAGTGGGCCCATTCTTGGGTGCCAAATTTGAGATGAAGCTTGCAAAATATTTTCTTTACCAACGTTCAGTTAAGTGTTCAATTTGGGGCACCTAAATTGAGGAAGACTTTGGTTTGAACTCAAATTACACATTGGAAGTCTACTTGCACAATCTAGGCATAGATTTTTGAGAGGAGCTTTATGCTCTTGTATTTGATAACTCTTATGAGTTTACATGCTCATTAATTGTCTATTTATTGTGGCAATTGCATTAGAGTTTATAACAGGGTAGCAGGTTAGTAGGTTGAGCTTGTGCATGTGTGAGGGTTTGAAGCATGGCATGGGATGTGTGGATTCATGCTTGGTCACATGGAATGCATGGAAAGCTTGTGTTGCAGAAAGTGTATGAGAGTTTATTGTAGGTTGTGAAGAAGGATTGTTGAAGGCAAGGAAGCATATCAATCAAGTATTGATACAGTATTATTGTAATCTTGTTCTAAGGTTAAATAATACAAGCACTATTGATTTTGGTGGAGTTTTTTCCCGAAAGGGTTTCTCCACATATATGTTGTGTCACTTCTATCTTCTTGTCTCATTCTTCTACAATCTTCTATCTCTTTCTACAATTGGTAAAATTGATCTAAACAGATAATCATACACAAATAATTGTGACAAAGAACACTTAATTAGATCTATAGTCACATAGTTTTACAAGTTTTAAGCTACAATATTACCTTCATTTTCAACATTTGGTATTAGAGCTAATGGTTGGGTAGAGTTTGGGACACCTTTCTCTTAAAATTTTGAAGGTTTTTTGGCTATAGTGGGAGCTTTTACTATTGTGTTATTACAGATTTGTAAAAGAAGTGTGTTTTATATTCTTGGTTTAGAGATTATGGTTTTCTTGACCTTTTGGGAGCTGTGTCATTAACAACAGTTTTTGTGATTGTGTTGAGGCCATGGATGATCTTCATTTAGGAGATGGTTATCACGATGTCATTGATAGCTTGGTTACATGTTTCAGTGGGAGTTTTTGATAGTGATGGTTTGATGTTTATCTTGTTACCATGTATAGCTTGGTATCACAATTTGGTGGGAGCTTTGGTAGGATATGGTTATCTTCATGTGATTTGAAGAGGTTTTAACATCTTGTTTCATGGAGGACCCTTAGAGTCTTTAGTAAAGGTGTTATTGTTCTTCCTTTTGGAGAGGATGTAGTTCTTTTTGTTTTTGAGTATTAATCATTTGCTTGGAGCTTCATGATTGTGCAGGTTGCATTCGAAGTTGGCATGGATTTGATTGGTGGGTGCTCATGGATACTAGAGAGACTTGGGTTAGGCTGGGTGTTTATTATGTTAAGAGATATGTGTTGGAATGGTTACTTGTTATAAAAAAAATTCAATAGTAAAGACCGAGGAGCCTACACCTGGAAATCGATTTGAGTCCATCATAGACCTGATGAGAAGGTTGTCTTTATTGAAATCCTATATTGCTTGGTGTTGTATACATAGGACAATATTGTATCCCACTCTTGGTCTACTCGGTAGGTAAATGATCTAAGAGGTGTTGCTCACCTGATTATTAGATGCATTATTTATATGTATCTTGTCTTCTCTTATGCATTAGTATTGAAATTTGAGTTTTGAGGGATTGTTGAGAAGTAGATTCATGACTTTGTAAATTTCCATTGTTCTCCTTGCAATCTTGAACTTGAGTTAGTTATGAGGATTTGGGTAGGAGAGGTACAAGAGATAGTTAGTGGCTTTGGGCATATTACCTTTTGTTGAGGGAATGTTTGGCTAAGTTTGATCTACTTTTTGTGAGAGGTTTGCATCTAAGTTCTACCATATTTCATTATAAGTTGAATGGTTAGATGTTGATATCCTTTCAATTTGGGAGTGTTGAAGGAGATCTTACTTTACATAGTTTGGCACATGTTAATGTGGTATAAGAACATGGTTTGATTTGCAGGTTCTCTCTTTGTGGGAATATTGTCTTCTTCTTGAAGGTTCTTATGTTATGAGAGATGTATTTTGCATATCATTGTATGCTTCTTTAACACTATGATAGAGGAGTTAGCCACATCCTCTATGTGAAGTGCTATAGGAGAACTTGTTAATGTTGTGATCTTGTTTTCAGATTTGACATTACCTGTGTAGTGGTAGTTCCATAAGGTATATGTGTTTTGTATGAGAGGGGGCACCTCTCTTGGACTGGTTACACTTTACTACAGTGAGTTACTTCAGAGGTTTTTTATCACATGTCTATGTGTGTTATTACCTTGGAATCTTATTTTGTAGGATGGTGGATATACAGGGACTTGTTTACAGATTTGGGTTGTTATGTTGATAGCATGAAGTTTTACCTATGATAGTTTGGTTACAGAGACTTGGGAAAGGTATTGGTTTTAATTGCAAGCAAATTAAACTTGAATGTGATAGTCAAAGTGTTATTTTTTTAGCCAAAAATATTATGTATCATGATCATACTAAGCATGCTGATTTTTAGTATCACTTTGTGTGAGAAATGGTTGAGAGTGGGAAGGTATTGATTGAGAAAGTTGACACTTTGATCAATGTTGCAGATTATATTACAAAACCAGTTCCTACAGATAAGTTCTCTTGGTGCAGGAAGGCCATTGGCCTTGAGTCTTGTACTTGATTTATAATAATGATTCCTTGTTTAGAATAATTGCAATGTATAATGTCAAGTGGGAGAATGTTGGGAATAGGATGTCATTTAATTACAATCCTAAACATATTTCATGTATCTCCTAAGTCCTTGGAAAGTGTTCCCCAAAACTAGGATTAGAAAGAGATTAAATTTGAATGAAATGAACATGTAAATTGACATTTGTAATTATTCCTAAATGATAGGAACATGTGGGGACATCCAAGAAGAGCTCCGACAAAATAGGAGC
Source organism: Sequoia sempervirens (assembly GCA_007258455.2). NCBI lineage: Eukaryota > Viridiplantae > Streptophyta > Pinopsida > Cupressales > Cupressaceae > Sequoia > Sequoia sempervirens. The sequence goes on from VDFB02391649.1 coordinate 164,810, forward strand.
ACATGGGGTGCCCACATGGAAGGTGGAACCCGCCTTGCTTTAGTTAACTGTTTGGAGGATTGATAACACTTCAATAATGCATGTAAAGATCCTACAAGTTAGGGATTGATATTTACATGAGTTTTTAGTTCAGTTCTGTTCAATTCAATTCAATTCAATTCAAGTTTTTAGTTCAGTTTAGTTCAGTTATGGTTCAGTTATCTTTAGTTGCATGTAGTTAGTTTGAGTTGAATGCTAGTTGACTTTAGTTGACTTGAGTTGCATGACTAATGACTTTAGTTGCATGACAAATAATAGATGGATACTTTCAATGAAGTGGGGATGATCAATCATGCATAATGTTTGCATGAATTGGTGGAGAGATATGTTTCAGTTAACTAATATTGACTTGGACCCACCTTGGGCACCCAAGTTGGCATCTTTTAGTTAACACCTTTTGCATGAGAAGATATTTACAAGGCTCGGTTAAGTGGGCCCATTCTTGGGTTCCAACTTTGAGGTGAAGCTTGCAAGATATTTTCTTGACCAACATTCAGTTAAGTGTTCAGTTTGGGGCACCTAAATTGAGGAAAACTTTGGTTTGAACTCAGATTACACATTGGAAGTCTACTTGCACAATCTAGGCGTAGATTTTTGAGAGGAGCTTTATGCTCTTGTATTTGATAACTCTTATGAGTTTACATTCTCATTAATTGTCTATTTATTGTATCAATTGCATTAGAGTTTATAGTAGGGTAGCAAGTTAGCAGGTTGAGCTTGTGCATGTGTGAGGGTTTGAAGCATGGCATGGGATGTGCGGATTCATGCTTGGTCACATGGAATGCATGGAAAGCTTGTGTTGTAGAAAGTGTATGAGATTTTATTGGAGGTTGTGAAGAATGATTATTGAAGGCAAGGAAGCATATCAATCAAGGATTGATATAGTATTATTGTAATCTTGTTTTAAGGTTAAATAATACAAGCACTATTGATTATGGTGGAGTTTTTTCTCGAAAGGGTTTCTCCACGTATGTTTTGTGTCACTTCTATCTTCTTGTCTCATTATTCTACAATCTTGAGTCTCTTTCTACAATTGGTAAAATTGATCTAAACAAATAATCATACACAAATAATTGTGACAAAGAACACTTAATTAGATCTACAGTCACATAGTTTTACAAGTTTTAAGCTAAAATATTACCTTCATTTTCAACATTTTCCTGTAAAAGAGAACCACACAGTTAGCAATACCTAATCTAAACTTTCGCTAACTTTATACCCAAATTTATCTTCCTTCATTGCTTGGCAGGGCCTTCATTCTTGCATCATTCCCATAACACCTCTTTCCAAATTTATCTTGCCTCTCTTGATACCCACACAAGATTATCTAATTTCTCCTACATCTGTGGACATACATTGAGCTGTGGATTTCATTCATAGGTAGCAATTATATTTTCACTCATTTTTGTATTTATAATGCTCTGTTTGAGATTAAATCATTAAGAACCAAACAAACTTGCTTTTGATCACCTCCTGAATACATATTTGTAAAACAAGAATTTGTTTAATGCAGAACTTGTGCTTTCATATACTTCTACATTTATAATACTAAGAAATATTATGTTGTTATAGCTAACCATTTCCCCATTTCCTCAGGGCTTTCATTCTAACTGCACCTTGATACACTTGTTTTCTACATTGTCGTATTTGCCACATTATGTGCTCTGCCTTTTTCCAGTTGAATCAAGTCCTGTAAATTCATAGGAAAAACATTGATTTGAGCCCCATACATTTTAAATTTTTGATCTTGAACACACCCTATGTTAGCTAGCCCAACTGCAACTTGGTTTGCTTCCCTATAAGTGTGGTTAATCTATAACATCTCAAACTTCTCTAACAAAACCAAAATATGCTTAAGAACATAATTGATTTTCCAGTTGCTTGATCCTTTGTCTTTACAAGCATTTATAATTAGCAAGGAATCCCCCTCAATTACCAACTTGGAAACCTTATGATGAACAATTAAAAATAATCCATGAAGGAGAGCATGCACTTCTGCTTGGTTATTTGTACCATTTGGCAATGAAATTGAATTTGCACCTATTACTAAACCCTCATGATCCCTTAGCACTACATCGACCCTTGACAAACCAAGATTACCTCAAGATGCACCATCAAACTTTAGCTTGACATAACCATTAGGGGGAGGCAACCATATCACCTTTTTTCTGTCAATTTTGACATTTACAGCCAATAAAATACTACCTTTGAAAGGTATAACTAGAAACTACCATTCCTTTAGTTGCTTAGCATCCCAATCAGTAAATGCAGAGCCCACATGTTTAGTGTTTTACACACATGCATTAGCAACTTCACAAATAGGTTTTTCCAGCTTTTCCAACACTAAATCTAAGCTAGATTTTTCTTTTCGGACTATCCTTTTATTTCTTTCCCACCAAATGCGCCATACCACAGAAGAAGGTATTATTTTCCATATGCTTGCAAAGAGAGTTGATTTATATAAAGTAGGCCAGGACATGAACATAACCCAAAGCTTATGTGGAAGAGGGGAATTCCACCCTAACTTGGATTAAACAAAACTCCAACAGGAATTTGCAAATGGACAAGTCAAGAATAAATGATACACTTCTTCTGTAATTGCTTCACAAAGCACACATTTGAATGGAGTTGCAATTCCAAATTTTACCAATCTCTCACTTGATAACACCCTATGCTTTAATGACAACCATGAGAAACATCTTTCCTTGGGCAGAACAATTGGATTCCAGCAGAATGACAAAGGTATTTGCTTACTCCCCTGCTCTTGATCTGACATAGCAGCCTTGTACCCCATTTTTACTATATAATTACCTATTTTTGAAGGGGCCCAAATCAATTTATCAGCCTCTTTCCCAATAAAAATTGTTCTACACATTAGAGCCTTGATTAATTTTGTTTGCTAAGCATGTGGTAAGATTGAGGAAGGAAAAACTTTACATATTACAACCTTTGTTTGTCCATCTAGATCCTAAATGTAATCTTTAAGTTTTATCCCCCAGTTGTTTGTTGTATAATCAATTGCAACCTAAACATCATACACCTTTTCCAATGGTGGAAATTCATTCCACGAGTATTGCCAGAAAATTGCACTCTCTCCATTGTGAATTTCCTAAGTTAGGTATCGAACTATTACCTTTCTACAATCTAACAAAAAATTCCACATCACAAACCCTTGAGGAGGGTTAGATATTGTGAGAATACGCGTTGGATTGTTAGTATCAAGATACTTACATTGCATAATTTTACACCATTTTCCTTGTGGTCTTGCATACAAATGCCATACCAGTTTTGCTCCCAATGCAATATTCCTTTCCGACATACTATGCACCCCTTCCCCTCCTTTTAGCTTCTCTTTACAAATATTTTGGAGTGAGACTAAAGGAATTTTTCTTTTAGAGTCCATATTACCTTTCCATAAAAAGGATCTAATTATCTTTTCTATTTTTGTAATGAATGTCCTTGGGGCTTTTAGAACTACCATAAAAGAATTTGGGATTGATGACAAAACTAATTTAATCAGTAAAATTATACCAACTATAGATAACCATCTCCCCTTCCAACTTGATATTCTTGATTTAATAGTCTGAATTATCTTATCCCAATATAACACTCTATTTTGACCAGCAAAGAATGGAATACCTAAGTATTTGCAAGGCAATTCTGCAACTTGAAACCCCATAATTTGAACAATCTTGTCCTTTACCACTGCATTTGTATGGAATATGTAAATCTTTGACTTGCTTGAATTCACCCTTTGTCCAGAAGCTAAAGAGTACCTTTGCAAAACTTCCTTAATTTTCCTTGCTTTTGCAATAGTTGACATACCAAACAAAATGGTATCATTTGCAAATAATGAATGGGTTAGCCTTAAGCTGGTGGTTGGCAAGTTTATGCCTTTCCATTGACCTTCCAAATGAGCTTTCTTAATCGATCTACTTAATGCCTTTGCTAGTATAATAAATAGGAAAAGAGATAAGGGGTCTCCTTGCCTCACCCCTTGAGAAGACTTTAAAAACCCTGAAGGGATTCCATTTATTAACACAAAGAACATTTCACCAAACAAACAAGAGTAAATCCATTTACACCACTTTTCATGAAAACCAAACTTTTTCAATATCTACATCAAAAAGGACCAATCCACCTTGCCATACGCTTTCATCATATCCAACTTGATAATAAAATTTGATATAGAAAATGTTGATACAAAGTGCAAAACTTCATGAGCTACTAAAGCTCCTTCTGTTGTTTCTCTTCCCAGAACAAATCCTCCCTACTCCTCCAAGATTATACAAGGGATAATCTTAATCAACCTCAAATAGATTGCTTTTGTGAAAATTTTGTAAATAGTGTTGCAAAGTGATATGGGTCTAAACTCTAAGAAAGAAGAGGGATTATTTACCATTGGGATCAATGCAATATGATTTACATTAAATTGTTTTAGCATAGTCCCTGAACTTCTAGACTCCTCCAATGATTTCAACACCTAATAAACTCCCAACATTGAAAGAAGATGGAAGTGAAACCATCTAGACCTGGAGCTTTATCTAAAGACATTGAGAGCACTACTCTCAGTTCTTCTAAAGTGAACAATTTCATCAAATGCACATTATCTTCTGACGAAATCAATGTTGGATTGTTTTGCAACAATTCTTCCCTCACAAGTAATTGTTGATTTGATGTGCCTCCTAGTGAGGAAAGTAGATTTGTAAAAATATTAACACCTTTCTGTATGTCCTCTTTTGTTAATCTTTCACCTATAATGTTGTCTTCAATTGAAAAAACTGACTTCTTTACTTTTTTTATTTGAGCAGTTATATGAAAAAACTTAGTATTTTTATCACCCTCTTTAAGCCAAACTCCCTTGATTTTTGACGCCAATATATTTCTTCCTAAATTGAGAGCTCTTCCCATTCTTCCTACAATCTTTTTTGAAGTTCATATGATTGAGGGGTTAGACCTTGTACTATAATTTCTGAATTTACCAGGGATAATTGCTTGAATACTTCTTCCTTTTGCTGAAAAATATTCTTGAAAACATAAATGTTCCAATGCTTTATTCTGCCCTTTAAAAATTTTAGTTTGCAAAAGAATCTATACATTAAAGTCCCCTCCACTATTGGATCTTGACACCACCATTGTTTTAAAAGACCCAGAAAATGAGGATGACAAAACCACATCTTTTCAAATTTGAAAGAGGTTTTAGCAACTGAAGCCACCTTTTTCCTTTCAATACAAAGAGACAATGGAAAATGGTCTGAGCCTATCCAAGGCAGAATTTCTGACATTAAGATAATTTTTTGAGTGATCCAATTCGAGGATGCCAAAACTCTATCCACATGCACAACAATTTGTAAAAAATATTTGTGTTTGTTTGTCTAGGTGTAGTTCCCATTTCCTGGTTGTACATCTACAAGTGCATTATTAAGGACAAAAGAACTAAAGTCCTCAACCATTTTTTGAGGAGGAATTATCCCACCCTTTTTATCTTTCATGGACAAAATTACATTGAAGTATCCCATTAATATCACCTTTTCTGCTCCAAATTGCTCCAAAACTTGAGACAAATCATCCCACAGAAGCTTCTTCCCAGCTATTGCATTAGGTGCATAAATATTTACTAGAAAAAAAAGAAGATCAAACTGCACCACCTTCATTAACTGCCAATGATGCTTAGTTTTGAAAGTTTCTACTACCACATTTTGAGATTTCCACAAAATAAGCATACCCCTAGAGGCTCCTTATGCAACTGAGTGAGCTGACTTCCATCCACCCCATTTACTAATGACATCTTCAAAAGACTGTTGAGATAACTTTGTTTCTTGTAAGAGAATAATATCTACCCCAAACACATCAATTTGATGCTTAATGCAGGCTTGCTTGCTAGGGGCATTAATGCCCCTAACATTCCAAGATATAATCCTAATTCCATGTTTGGAGAGCTATATGCTTCCCTCAACCATTTTTTGATACTCCCATGTAAATTTGATTGCCTGCCTGATGCTATTTCCTCTTGTAACTTTACTGCATTTTATTTTATACCACATTTACCAGGTGACTTTTGAAGAGATGGAATCAAAGATGGATTTTGTTTAATTGAAAAATTATGTGAGAAGTCAAAATCCTTACCCCCCTCTTCATGTTCCATACTAGCTTTTGTATCTTCTATTGAAGATGTAACCAATTTAGGCAAATTATCATCCTCCTCTACTCTTGATGATTTAAAAAAGGATTTAGCTTCTTCAGCTGCCAAGTTTGATACAACATTTGGTGTTACCGACTCCTTAGCTATTTCATCAATGATAGAAGAACCTACCATAGTGAGAATATTCTCAGCAAGACCTTCCAAATTACCCATGTCTTGAAAAGATTGAAAGTCCATAGAATCAGAGCTATCATACTTATTTTTCTCCCAAGGCATGCTCACTGCTTCTGAATTTATCTTAATTAACTAATTTTTTGAACAACTTATTGGAGTAAGTCTTGTAGTAGAACTTTCCCATAATAATGCAAAAGAAGTACTCTAAACTTGTTGGATTGATCTATGAAAAACCAAAGAAACATATATATGCAAAATTTTAGATTGTAGAAAGCATTGTAAATCTGCATAGAGCCCTTTTGGGTTTGCTGGTAGAAAATTTCTAGGAGCTCTAACAATATCCAATGAGCTTCTCATTTGCACAAAATTCCTAAACAAAGGGTGACAAATAGAATGATCACATTCTCCTTTGAGAAGCAAAGGACTTTGCTCCCTTACACAACTCTACTCAACATGAAACATATGTTGTGGTGAAAACAAATATGAACAAGAGCTTGAAGGGAAATCATTAGTAATATCACAACTGTCGTTGGGACCAAACATTTTACCCTTCCCCTTATCCCTCCCATTTGAAACAATCCCCATCAAATCTACATTGGCAAAGCTAACTTCTTGAGACCCTTGGAATGTATCATGTACCAAATTTGGCAATTGAGAAGCAAAAGTAGAATCTACAGTCTTAAACTTGTCATCCTAACCCTTTATCGCTTTACAAGAAGAATTTTTATGGCCCGAGATATGACATTCCTTACAAACATTTGAATTATTTTCATAAAAAAATCTCTTGGATGTGAACTCCAGAGTTAGAAAGTATTTTAATACTTTTGGAAGATCTTTTGACATATCAATTAAAGCTCAAACCCTAACTGTCAGCTTTGGCTTTCTAAAGAATTCCAAATCATGGTTTAGGAAAATACCAATTTGATTTGCAAGAATTTCAACAATGTCTGGCTCCCTATACTCCAAAGGTAGAGAATGCAATTATAACCAAAAAGGGATAGATCTAATTTTTTCCTTTTTAGGGTTAAAGTTAGGTACCCAAGGCTAAACATACAAACCAGAACCCCCATACACCCAAGATTTAGCCCTAAAGATCGCATCTCTAGCTTGTTTAGAAGAAAAGAAAATAATAAAGAAGCCATTTCCCCTGTCTATATAGAAAACTTGATTTTCCCCTTCCCAATATTGATAGATTAAATATTTCAACTAAAAAATGGAAGGAGAATATTTCCAAAACTTACAAATCAATGTCGTTTCTCAAAGATTTTGTGATTGATCATTGAGAAGGGCCTTGGGAATCTTGATAGCTGGAACCTCCTTAGGTCGCCATTGAAGAGAATCATTTGTAAGTTGAAATACCCCTTGTGAATAAGAGCGATTTCAATTTTTCTTCTCCACTTTCCATTGTTTCCTATTTGAATACCTCTCACCTTGATGAAAAGGGTTACAATGTCTCTGCTTTCTCTAGTGCTGCTCATTTGAAGGCTTCATCCCCAAATCCACATTATTAGGAAATGTAGTAGGAGAAGGAGCTTTCAAAGGAATATTATTTAGAAATGTTGATGGATCTTGAGCACCCCCTTCCAAACCATAGGAATCAACAACTCTGACATCATTTGACTTGGAAAAGATCAAAGTCTTAGATCTACTTCGTTTTGCATTCTATAACAATAATCAAAGAATCCTGTAGCAATCTTCATGATTCCTAACAATATTGTTTAGAAAAAGTAACCGAGGGTACATCAATACCCAGTTTATCGACATTATCAACCTTTGGATTGAAGGGAGCTCCCCCAGATTGATCAGAGGAATGGGAAGAAACTAGATGAGAATCTTCAAAAGTCTCTGACTCCAAGCCGCAAATGTCAAAATATAGCTATATTATCCAGCTGAGTGATTTCTTGGGATGAAGGGATTTGCCATTAAAATGATTAGAACTGTGAATGCAATGAAAACCCCTATTATTGAATATCATGTGCATCTGAGAAGGATGAAAACCCCCATTCTTGAAAAATCCCTGATTCTTCGAAGAAAAGGAGTTTCTTGAAAGCTAAGGGGGAGATCTACAGGTTGACTCATGAAGAACCTTTTAGAATGAACTCCTAATAGGGGAAGGAGCTCCATGAAACACTGCTAAATACACAAAATGACTCAATTTTTTTGAAAAAATCCCCTTAGAATGCTTAGGCACACTCCTAAAAGGGTGGTCCTCCATTTAAAATAAATGTTATAAGAATGAAATTGAATAGTATTATTTTTAAATTGGTAGGCATAATAAGATACCAATCATGTAATGTGACTACAAAGGTGATTGTCCTCTCTAAAAGCATATTACTCTCAACTCTCAAGTACTAAAAAATATCAAGTTAGTTGAAACAAAATAAAATTTTCTATTGTTGAAGCTAAATTTTTGAATACCCTAACTATGGATGAGTTACATGGAATTTTGACTTCCTATGAGATGAGAATTGATAATGAAAAATTTGTGAGAAAAGAGACAACATTCAAAGTGTCTAAGAAGTAATATGATCCTGATTTAGAAGATGGATCAAATCCAGAGGAAACATACTTTGTCAAAAAGTTACAAAGGGGTTTTAGAAAGTATAAAGGTAATTTTCCTTTCAAATTTTTTAACTATGGTGAAGTAGGAAATTTCATGGCTAAGTATCCATACAAATATTCTAGCAATGATGAGAAGAAGTCATTTTCAAAAGGGAAAAACTTTCAGAAAAATCAAAAGAGTTTCTTTATCAATGAGGAAGGCTACTCATCTGATAATGATGACCAAGCCACTTTTGGGAATGAAGGAGAAAAGGCTCTATTCATGGATATAGAAACTTTTGAAGGTGATGCAAAAAAATTTTTTGGAAATGATGATGATGTTGAAGTAGATCTTGTGGAAGAATTGCTTTGTGCTGGAAAAGAAATTAAAGGACTGAAGAAAAGAATTACTGAAGAAGTGAAAGTTAAACAAAAATTATCTCAAAATCTTGAGAAGGTGGATAAGATGGTCATTGAATTGAAGATTCAAGTGGAAGAAGCCAATAGGATAGAAGAAGTTATGACAGAAAGGTTATTGACAAGAGATAAGGATTGTGAGAAACTTAAAGTAGAGATTGTGTCATTAAAGAAGGATCTTGAAAAAGAAAATCATTAGCTAAAATTGAAGTTTGGGAAGAGCACTAAAATCTTGGATCAGGTAATAGAAAGTTAGAGATCACCACATTTCAAAACCAATATTGGTTTTACTATTATACATTTAAGAATAAGGTGACTAAGCAACCCATGAAGTTAGTTGTTGAGAGTTCAAAAGAGAATGGCTCTAGAAGTTCAAAATATGAATAGATTGTGACAACCAATGAAATCAAGTTGGTGAACAATCGTTTCACCCAAGTCCACAGACATAATAGAAGATCCAAATGACAAGCTTCAAGAGGACAAGGATACAATACTGGGTTCAATCATTCTTTTTCTGGTTACTATTTTAATTACAATCATTTTGGTCATAAGGCTATGAATTGTAGAAAGATTTCAACAAGAAGTAATAATTTTGCTAGCAAAAATGTATTTGCACCATTATCTTATTTCAATATTGTCATAAGTGCAACAATTTTGACATATTGCTAGAAATTGTAGAAGAAATTTTGTGATTCCTCCCATGCGAAATTAAAAATGAAATAAGTCAGTATGTCAAAGTAGTGAAACATATAAGGTTTGGAAGAAGAAACTAGAGGAACAAAGGTTAGAGAAATCCATGGTGGCTCAGACTTTATTACATTCCCAAAAGAAAAAAAATTATGGATCATTGATAGCAAATGTTCAAGTTGCATGACTGAAGATAAGAGAAAGTTTATGCAAATTAATAAATTTGATGGAAGGGTTGTAACCCTTGGTAACAACTTAGTTGCAAAGATTACTAATAAGGGTATTTTAAGTCTATATGGTGGAAATACAAAAACTCGTGATATTCTATATGTAGAAGGATTGAAGCATAATTTTCTGAGTGTAATTCAAATGTATGATAAAAGCTACAAGCTCTCATTCAGTGGTAAAGGTTGTGAAATTAGAAAGACTAGTACTAGTGAGTTAGTTGCAGAAGGAAGTAGGACTGAGAGTGATGTGTATCATCTCAATGAGGTCAATGGGAAAATTGTTCTGCCATACAAAGAGAAGAGAGTTGGCTCTAACACAAAATATTGGGACACATCAATTTTGATGATCTTGTGAGGATTAGTTCAAAAGTAATGGTGAGGGATATGTCAAAGATCAAGAAGCCTCCATCTACTAGTTGTAAACCATGTTATGAGGAAAAATAGACAAAGATCAAATTTCCTACTTAGGAATATTCTACAACAAAGCCATTGGATTTGATTCATACAAATCTATGCAGACCAATAAGGACAAAAAGAATTCAAGGTGATAGGTATTTTATGATACTTATTGATGATTATTCTAGAATGACTTGGATTACTTTTCTAAAAGAAAAATTAGTTTAAATTATTTAAGGCAATGGTTGAAAAAAAAACTAGAAGAATTATCAAGTGTTTGAGATCATAAAAAGGTGGATAATTCAATTTTGATAGGTATGATGACTTATGTGAGATGCATGGGATCTAGAGACAATTTTCTACTCCTAGAAATCCTCAACAAAATAGAGTAGTTGAGAGGAAGAACCAGACTACATAGGAGATGGCTAGAACAATGTCAAGCAAAATTTTTAGATGTGTATTGGAGAGAAGTGGTTAACAAAACAATTTACATTTTTAATAGAGCTCAAATCAGACCAAAGATTACTAAAACACCATATAAACTATGGAAAGGAAGACCGACTTCAGTTAGAAATATTAGAATATTTGGAAGAAAATGTTACATCAAGAGGAATGAAGAACATTTGGGTAAGTTTGATTCTACATATGATGAAGGTATTTTTCTTGGTTATTCTATGACAAGCAAGGCATATAGATGTTATATCAAAAGGTTGAAAAGGATTGTGGAAAGTGTCAATGTACATATTAATGAAACAATACAGTCTACTAAGACTCTGGATGAAGAAGATAATGAAGATTTAATCCACAATATTGATGGAGACTTAGAAAATAATTTAGAGAATATAGTTACAAAGACTTCGGCTAGGTATGTTCATAAGAACCATTCTGAAGATCAAATCATAAGAGATAAGGACAATGGAGTTCAAACCTAGAGAAGAATTGAGAAGACAAATGAACAGGTACACTTTTCCTTATTATAAAAAAATGAACCAAGTTCTTATGCAGATGCAAGTAAAAGAAAAGGTTGGTTAGATGCCATTGAGGAAGAACTAACTCGGATTAAGAAAAATGAAACTTGGGAGTTGGTTTTGAGACCTAAAGACAAAAATTTCATTGGTATAAAATGAGTCTTTAGAAATAAGTTGAATGAAGATGGAAAAGTGATCCAAAAAAAGGCCAGACTTGTGTGCAAAGGATATGCTCAAGTAGAGGGAATTGACTTTGAGGAGACATCTGATCCGGTGGCAAGGTTAGAAACAATCAGAATGTTTTTGGCATTATCAACATTCAAGAATTTCAAGGTATATCAGATGGATGTCAAATCTACATTTCTAAATGGAGAATTAGAAGATGAAGTCTACATTGAACAACTAGAAGGGTTCTAGTGTTCAAATAAACTAGATTTTGTGTGCAGACTAAAGAAGGCTCTCTATGGAACAAGCTCCTAGAGCATGGTATTCCAGATTGGATAGATATCTTCAACAACAAGGTTTCATGAGAGGTAGTGCAAACAACAATATATACATAAAAATAAAAGGTGGTCAATTACTAATTGTTGTTGTTTATGTTGATAACATCATCCTTGGAGGTAGTAGTGATGCTATGAGCAAAGGGTTCTGAGATGCAATACATAAAGAGTTTAAAATGTCAATGCTTGGTGAGTTGTTTTTCTTTTTTGGTTTACAAATCTCTCAATTAGACAAAGGTATATTCATTTCTCAGAACAAGCACATAAAAGTGATGTTGAGCAAGTTTAAGATGGAAGAATGCAAACCAGTGAGTACACCTATGGTTACTAGGTGTGAATTGAGTAAGGATGATAAATCTACTCTGGAAAATTAGACTTTGTATAGGTCTATGATTGGTAGCTTATTGTATGTAACTGCATCCAAATTAGACATAATGCACAAGCTATAGAGATGGCAGCTAGGTTTTAGACAACACCTAAAGAAACTCATGTCAAGGAAGTAAAAGGATATTTAGATATCTAAAGGCTACAATGAATTTTAGTTTGTGGTATCCTAAGAGTGAAAAATTCACACTTATTACATACACAAATGCAAATTGGGTCAGAAGCATAGATGACTAGAACAGTACAAGTGGTAGAGCTTTCTTACTGGTGATACTCTTGTATCCTAGTTAAGCAAGAAGAAGGATTCAATATATTTATCTACAATAGAAGCAGAGTGCATTGCAACAGTTTCATGTTACACTTAGTTATTATCGATGAAGTAGAACCTGAAGGAGGTGAAAATAGAGCTTGATGAACCCATTTCCATTCTTTGTGACAATACTAGTGCTATAAATATTTCCAAGAATCTAGTGATGCATTTAGGGATAAAAAATATTCCAATTAAGTATCATTTTTTGAGAGAGAAGATTGCAAACAAAGAAGTGAAGTTGGAGTATATTGAGACTAAGGAGCAAATAGCAAAAAAAATCACAAAACCTCTTCCCAAGGAGACTTTTGAGTATCTCTAGCAAAAGTTGGAGGTGGTTGCTCTCTCCTCTTGAATCAAGAGGAAGTGTATAGGTTGAGGGGGAGTGTTAACTCCCTACTACAAGCATTCTTGGTGTTCTTGTGAAATAGTTGTTAGATAGGAAATGAAATAGGGAGAGAAAGAGTCTCAAAATGAAAAGAGGAATGAGTCCTTTGCCATTGATGTCAAAGGGGGAGAAAAGAATCCAAAATGCTATATTTTTTAAAAGCTCGGGAACTTTAGTTGTATCACATAGGGGGAGTTCCAAATAATTTATGTTGGTGTGCTAACAACATTTTGTTGATTGCCATCAATGACAAAGGGGAAGATTGTTGGACATATGTTGTCATTGATGTCAAAAAAGCTCACTAATATCAAAGGAGTCATGTCAAGAGATTGTATTTTTCTTTGCATTATATCGTTGTTGAATGCTATGGCTTGTGGCTAGGACTTGAAGTAAAGTTAGTCATGATGTATCAGATTCCAAAGTTTTAAAGGTTGATCTTTTGTAGATACAAAATTAGAAGTAACAAACTATTGTTTGTGTTGGTTGGCTAACTATGAATAATATATGAGTGCTTGTGCCAAAGAAGGGAAGTGTGCACCAACTGGAGGAAGTGTGTGAATATTAAGGGTAAAAGCACAAACCTGTGTCACAGTTTATAAAGGAATTGGCCAACAACAACAAAAAAATTGAACTTCGACCACATAAAAGTGGTCTTTATGTTTTGAATCTCAAAATGATGTAAACTAATGAAATGTAGAACTTTTGATGCGGTTTATTCTAGTAATTTTTTAGATTTAAAAAAAAATTGTTTTCATTATTATTTTATCAATTTAAGAACAAATTTTGGAATCTTGAAAATTTCAGAAAAAAGTGACTTCATGGGATGTCAAGAAACAAATTGCAAAAAAATTTATTTCTCCCTAATTTTTTTTTCTCCAAATAGGTAACTTTAATATCTAGTGCATGGAAAAAAAATCAAATTTTGATGTATATTTTTCCCGTAATAACGTTTTAAAGTCAAACTTGTCAAAATTTGACCGTTTTCATGGGATGTCAACTATTGTCTATTTTTTTAATCATTTTCAAAAAAAAAATTATACCCTTTTGAAGAAGACTCTCTCCTCTAGTGGACCATATATTTTTTAAAAACAAATTAATATGTTTAACTATTTCTTTTTTAATTTCTAATCAGCCTCTTTTTTAAATTTAACAACCTACTTGCATTATTTTAAAAATAAAATATATTAAAACTAATCAAAATATTAAAAAAATTACATATTCGGATTCATCACTCTAAGATGTACAAAAGGGTATTTTTGTTTTTTTTTAAATATCATTCTGACTAAAGAAATACTTTGTTAAAGTTGAAAGTTTATGAAAATTCTGAAAAAAGCTAAGTTGGTTGCCAACTAGGATGCCACATAAATAGTTTCGGTAGAAAGGGTTTCTATAGAAAGGTTTTCAGTCGTAACCATTTCTATAGAAAGGTTTTCAGTCGAAACCCTTTCTATAGAAACCTTGCACATTAAAAAAATCCTATTTCAAAGTGGGAAAAGGAAAATTTTAATTTTTTGGGATTCGGGCGAAACATATTTGGTCAAAACCCTGTGTGTCATGTATAGGTCACGTGGTTTTTGTTGAAACCTATTTGGCTGAAACTTTTTCGACTGAAAATATTTCGCTCGAAACTATTTATTTGGCCAAAAGTGTGACACAACTTTGTGCTTTTACCCTTAAATATGACTAATTTAAGATCACTTAAGGAAGCACATAACATCATCTAACATTAGCAATAATATAATTGTTTTAGGACCAACCCAATTACACATTTCATATCAATTTGAAATAAGATCCACCCTTAGTCAACATGGATAATTACAAATGGTGTTAAGAGGTCATTGGCCAACATGAGATATTGTTTTTGATTAGATAAGCATGGAAGGGCCTTGATCCTATATAAAGCATTACAATAAAGCATAATGGCTTGAGAAAATAGACTGGAGAAAAATAACACGTCAGAAACAACAAGCACTACAACACAGAAACCAAAAAACAAAAACACATGACCAACAAAAATTCGAGGTGGTTTAAAAAATGGTCTAAATATTTTTGGTTAACCGTTGACACAAGATCCTTCTCTTCCAATCTCATTTTCTTATTACAAGGAGAGTCCATAAAAACCCCTACAAATCCATCATGCATCCTCGTATCATTAGTTAAAGTGGAAAAATCAATAGGATATTTTCCCTTACATTCCTCCCTCTGCTCCTCCATGTAAGAAGAAGAAGACTACTCAATAATAGGAGGCATTTGTTCCTTTTTTCTCCAGATGAACATTTGTTCCTTATTGGCCAAACAAGTAGAAGCAGTATGGCCCACTTTCTGACAAGCATTGCAAATAATAGGATAGCTTTCAAATTCCATTTGTTGTACCCAAATACCATATTTGGGAATGGGAAGCGCCTTGTTCTTCTCCACAAACACATAAAATTTGGCAAACACCAAATGCTTCTTTTATTTGGTAATAAAGTCACTAGCACAAAATTGCCCAAAATAATTGGCAATGATCTTAAAAATCTTTTCATTCCAAAATTCCAAAGGCAATCCTAGCAAACAAACCTGAATAGGAAACTTGAAGTCCCATTGGTTGAAACTAGGAGACCACTTTGTGAGACAAAGGCCATTCACACCCATGAACCAAGGGCCTTCACTAAGAATCCTTATGCAATCCTCCATATCAAAAAATGAAAAAAGAAAACAATTGTTTCACATAGCAATTACCTTTACCTGACCTCTAAGATGAAAAATCTTAAGAACCCATCTTCTAACAGACTCAATATTGGGATGACTACCACTAAATTTCCCAACCAACGAGCTTGAGAGCCAATCCAATGACTCAACAAGTAGAGAATCAGAAACATCTATTTTGATCTCCTTAGTACAAAGATCCTCCAAAACTGTAGATTTGGGAGCAGGAACAACCATCGAAGGTGAGTGAGAAAAAGCCTCAGGAAACTTAACCAACACCATACAGTCATAAGAAGCAACAACCACCCCATGAGCACCACAACCATCACAAACTAAACCTTCATTCTTCTGCAAACTGATAGTTGCCTCATCAAACACATTTGGGGAAGTAGGAACATCACAAACCTTCTCCACTCCATTAATACTGTACAACATGCAATCCTATTGAATAGGAGACAAATGAATAAGGAAGCCCTTACATAGCTCAGAAAAAGGAGAACTAGTAAGGGTCTCCTCCACTTTCTTCCCAACAACCTCACACCCTCGTGAATTCCTATGAGCATCTAAAAGAATATCAAGTAGGAGCCCATCTTCCTCCTTAGCCAGATCATTCAACCATTCATTATCCTCTGAAGTCCCATCCTCAAAGAAATCCAAGCCAAACCCGTCACAGTAAAGTAGGGAGAAATGTGCCTTCATAGTTTACAAATCCTTGTCAATACCATCAACATCTTCCATCTCTTAGCCCTAATGAGCCTAGAAATCCACCTCTTCAACTCCCACATCAAATCCCTCATTGCTAGCAACAAATCCTTCTTCATCAAAAGTAGATTTTCCATTTTCCTCTGCAGTGACTTCCTCCACAACATCATTTTCATCTGCAATGCCTTCAACATTTGCAGATCCACCACTGCCGCCATCAAACCTATAGGAGGAACCAACAAGGGTTTGAGAGTGAGACAATACCAATGCACCTCCCTCATAAGCCTTGACATCATCTCCATTGTCATCCTTGTCTTCATCTGCATCACAAGCATTAGATGGGGTTTTCTACCATAGCAGAGAGTAGCATAAACCCTTCCTCGCGCCCTTCCTTCCTCGCTCCACTCCGCTCCTCATCACATTTAAAAATTATTGTAAATATCGTTAATTGACATGAGATATTGTTAATATGATATAATGTATATATTTATGACTAGGATTCATTCAAAGTGAATGTGTGTGCAAGAATGTATGTAATCAAGGACTTCAATGCAAATACCAATATAATTAATGAGAGTTGTATTCCAATCATTTTGCACCATTATCAAAAGATCATATATTGTGTGGGGGTGTATTTGAAGGTTGGTCAGATCAAGTGCAAGTTGTGTTATTAGTCTTAAAGGTTCACTAATCATAATCTGCAATCTAGTAGGACTAGTGTCTTGCTTATTGAGTTGGTATTAATATTTTTTGTTGAGGATTGGTGTCCCTAGTAGGTCAGTGCATACAAACATAATTGAGGTTTGGTGTCTTCGATAGGTTGGTGCCTACTTTATAATTATAAGTGATTCATTATTTTTGTGAGGCTAGATTTGGATAGTAGCTCCAAGTAGCTCTTCTCATCGTGCTTTTTCCCATTTTGAGTTTCTAGGTATATCTGGTATTCATTGTGTGAATGTGTGTATTTGTTTTTTTTAAAGGTTAAGGAAATTAATACTTGCTTCTTTGATGTTTTGAGGTTCATGTTTCAAGAAGTTACTGATGGTAATTCATGTTGAATTAAATAGTTTTTGCATATACTGATTCACCTCCTCAGTATATTGTGTGCCCTTCATCTCTTTCATGTTTTGCATATATGCTAATAAAAATGAAAAACCAAGAAATCTGCATTTACTTGATTGAATGAGATATACTAGTTATATTCACTTTTTTAATATTTCAACTTATTTTTGTTTATTTAATTTTTTTATTTTTTTTTAAATATATATATATTAGATTTTATAGTCATTTTAATAGCCATCCCTTGTTGTTTCCAAAATCTAGAAATTTTTTCCCTCATCTTGAGACTTGGAGAAACACTAGGATATGGACACTCTCTTTAGTAGGATGAATTATTGGATTGGTATAAGAAAACCTTATAAAAAGATAATAATTTTTCCTTTTAAAAGAGAAAAATGTTGCTTATCATTTATGTACAACAATGGATTTTTAAACTTGTCTATTTATAAGTATTGTCAAATTGGCAAGGCTAATTTTTATTATTCTACGAGGACCTTTCCACTCAATGTGTTTATATTTTTGTGCTTGTCCTTTTCTTTTTGTAGTGAGTGGTGTCATTAGCTTACAAAGGCTTCAAATATTCAAATGATACATTGATCATAAGCAGTTTCAACACAGAATATTAAATGCTCCATTTATGAAATCATGAAAATTTAGAATACTAAACCTATAGTGCTTTGAATTGGAATTTTTTACTTATTTGGGGTTCTTTAGTGCTTTAATTTTATATGTTGCATATAACCTAATTTATTTATATTTTTTGTGAATTATATTTGTAATTTAAAATTCTTTTGAGTTCATTTTAAGCAAGGCATGCAACAATTAGCACAGATGCAATGTTTGAGGCTCTATGTCACACAACAGAAGAAATGGTGTATGTCTTTTATGTATAATGTTTCAATGATTATATGCTGAAATTTATTATAGACTTGGAAGTGGCCAATTCTGTCAAATCTATTGATACTATGGTGATGTAAAATTCATTACTTTAATCTCAAGGGATGTCTAGGTTGGTGGTGAAGATCTAATTTCAACTCCCAATACTTGGCTCAAATCTAACACTAATTCAAATCCACCACAAATAGTTTGTTTAAAATGTATGCCTCTCCAACTTGACAATTCTTAAAATGTTCCTTAGCATAAAAACTCATAAACTTTTCTATGTTTTGGAGACTAAAGACATTTAACAATCAACACAACAAGGTGTTAACAAAATTGACATTTTCATTTCTTGTATACAAATATTCAAATAATTGAATGTATTATCTTATATCTTTAGTTTGTATTATAAGACATGTATGGTGGAAATTCATTGAACTGAATTTGAGCCAATCTAATATGGGTAGGGTTTATGCTTTCTCAAGTCAAATAAGCATTTTACATATCATTAAATACATGTACTATTTGTTGCATGATTTAAATGGTCTATCTATAAGCATTCCTAAAGTTTAGAGGAAATTTGAAGATTCCTTTAGTGAAAGCAACATCTAGCTAGTAACTTGTGGGACCATCTATCTTTGAAGCTAAACTCGAACATGGATATTTAATACAATTGGATGTGTTTCAACCTATATTTCCAGAAATTAAAAGAAATGAGCAAGGATCATGGTAAGGGTATTGGGCATCAAAGGTTGAGAAATGATCTAGTATGAAATAAACAAAACCAAATAAAAAATGTGATGGATGCTAAAAATAGTAGTTGGGGATCATGGTTCTACTTAAATTTGTTTATAGTTGTATGTTTTATCAAATCAAAATTGAAAAAAAAAAAGTTTGTATAGTATACCTCAATTTACATTATTTTCATGTTCTAACATTTGTAGGATTATGGAAAGAGGCTCTTGAAGACACCCACCTTGATGTAAGGAAATGAAGCTTTCAAATTTGGAAATTGGTTAAGGTGATGAAGACATGTGCATCCTTCAGGTGCAGGTGCACACTCGCATGAAGAAGGTTCACACTTAGGGATTAAAGACACATTTCATGAAAAGACCATTCAATAGATTTCAAAATGTTAGTCAAGCACACAAGTTTGGAGCTAAAAGGCATGCCATACAAAGACATGCATTTTCTTGCTTGAATCGAATCCTCTTTATCCATTGTTCAAGTGATCAATAATGCACACCACTTTAAAAAGCAAAGTATTTCTAAATATTCAAGTGCACCTAGAAGATCAAATCCACGTTGACATAAAGGAGGCAAAATTTTAAAAATGTAAAAACTAGTGTGTTGGTGCTTGCCTCATAAAGTGTTTATTTCCTTATGAAAATTGTCTTCAAAGTAGTGATGTGCACTTGAGATAGTAAATGCACCAATAAAAACGATTATCAAGATTGTAATGCTTAGGCACATGAGGAAGAAGAGTTCTAGGTGCATGGGTAAGAAGGGTGAAGAAGTGTGTGGAAAAGAGTTCAAGTTACCTTAGGAGGTAGACACTTGCTTCAATAATGGTAGTATTATTGTTCCCTATATATTTTATCAATTTGACCTTATACTATTCCTTTTACATAAATAAAATGTTGGAAATTGTATAAATATATTTTCTTCTTTTGTTTTCTCTTATGTTTCATCAAAATCTTGCATTTTTTGCTCTTATGTTTCATAAAAAAATATTATAAGTTAATTTTCTATGCTATTTTTTTATCAAATGAATATTATATTCCTTTCTAGTAGGAAGAACTAAATTGTTTGACTCAAGTTTAATACATAATTAGAAGATAAATTAAAGATTTTTATTAAAATGTATAATTCAAATTTCTTGATCAATGCTTTAAACTTTTTTACATTAAAGTTCTATATTCTTCATTGAATGTTTTAACCCTATCTTCTATTATAATAAAAATAGATGATTAAGTTATTTTTATAACATAGACAATTTAAATTATACACTCATTATTTATTCTAATTTTTAATCTTCTTCAAGATATGAATGTCAAATGGTTTGAATCAAAACTTAGTTCTATTTACAATAAATGTTGAAGTTTCATACTTAAGTATCAAAACGAAATTTAACTAAACCATTTGTTCTATTATGCTCCTTTTCTCACTACCTTTACTTTTTCTTCATCCAAAGGATCGAATTTCTTTCAACCAATTTATTACTAGTGAGAACTCCAACCAAATTGTTAGAAATGGGTATGTTTGTGTATCTCAAGGTTTTTTCATCTAATAACATTGTGTTTCAATACATAGGAATGAGAAGACTTCAAAAGAGGAGCTACAAAAAGACACTCTTGTGTAACATTGATCAATGCAAATGGATACTAATCTTAATTTCAATTTGAGGGGAAACAAATTTAGCCACAAACAATTCTATCATATTATAATGGAAAATGGCTATTTAGATTCTACAAAAGAATATAATTATTTTAATAAACATGAGGAAATTCAACAAAATTATATACTTGATTATATAATACAATGATTATTTCTACAAATCAAAATTCATACTTGTAGTCAAAATGTGTATATATTTATATCAATATTATATAATTAATTATGCAATGTTAAAATATATTTAAATTTTACCTTTTATTTAGATCATGAAAATTAGATAAATTATACTTATAATCTTAGAATTAAAAAATATGTCTAATTTTATTTTATTTCTATAATTATGATTATATGAATTAAGTTACCATTATAATTATATAGATTTCTTAATTAAATGGAGACTATAATTATAATTAATTAAATAATCTATAGATTATTTTAATTGTAATATTATTTATTTTTAGGATTAAAATATATAAAATATAATAATTTATTAATTATTATGTTGAAATTTAATATAAGTATAAATGTTTTAATTAATTAATTTATAATTGTGATCTTAAGTAGAATTATTATAATTTAAATAATCAATTATAACCCTAATTTTTTAATTATTAATTAAATTCTAATTCTAATCTAATTATTATAATTCTAAAATAATTATAATTATGGTTAGAGTTACAATTAAGATTATGGTTAGAATTAAGATTTTTTTTATAAAAGGGGGAGTAAAAACTTTATTGAAATCAAGAGATTAACAATACATAAGGATCAGGGGACCCTATAGGCTCCCACAAAGGAAAACCCTAGAACATCCATCAAAACAAAACCACCATCCACAAAGCCACCAACAACTCATCCCTCCATATCATCAGCAATGACCCTCTCTAAATCTTGAACATACTCAGGGGATAATTGTCTCCACTCCTCAATCCTCCAATCATCCTCCTGCTCTGAAGCCCACTTAGCCAAACAATCAGCCACCCTATTCCATTCTCTTGGAATGTGGACAAAAGACACCACTTCTAATGTACAACACTTATGCAAAATATGTCGAACCACCAATGCAATCTGCCAATTCGCTTCAACCACCCTTTGCTCAAGCAACATATTAACAATAATTTTTTAATCAAATTCATAGATAATCTTACATCAACCCAAGGCACAAGCACACTCAATAGCCCAGAGAATCGCCAACCCTTCCATAAGGTTGTTAGAATACTGCCCCTTATGGATGGAGAAAAGGAAAATAACCAAACCAGAACAATCTTTGCCAACTCCACCAATCCCAGCAGGCCCAGGGTTACCTCTAGAGGAACCATCAGTATTAATCTTTAGAAAATCCACTGGAGGAGGCAACCATCGTCCAACCCTTTGAACCTTCTTTTTAGCTCTCCTTCCTCTTCTGACACACACATAGGACAAAGTCAACCCATGCAAGCCCAATCGATTCACAATCTCATCATCACTTCTTTCCAATGGAAATGCCACCTCACATTTGGCTTCCACTATCTCATGGATCATACCCACAACTCTATGCCAAACCTGTCGAGCCATCATCCTATCTCCACGATAAATCCTATTCCTTTCTAGCCAAATTTGTCAAAGGATGAACGTAGGACCAATGCTCCACACAATATGGAGAAAAGAGGCCTGGGAGGGGGGTCTTCCTAGACTCCTCTAGAACTCAACAAGAGAAGACACATGAATGCAAGGATGTTTCCAAACACCCCACCACCAATGCAATAGCAACATAGAATAAGAACACTTGAAAAAAAATGGGAAGAGTCCTCCTCATTGTAGCCACACAAAACACACCTAGAGGGACCCTAGAATCCCTGCTTATGAAGATTATCCCATGTCAAACATCTATTCCAAGCCAAATTCCACACAAAACAATTACACTTTGGACAAGAAAACTTGTTCCACACATGTTTTCACCAAGGGACCTCCACCCCCCAAACTTACGAGACAACAACTCCTGATAACCATTAGCCACAGTGAAAGCACCCTTAGGATTCAGGCTCCAAGCTAGAATATCCTTATCCCTAAGGGAACTGCAATGTCTATCAACCAAAATATTATGAAGCACAACACAATCCTCCTCCAACCTGTGAATAGGCCAATCGTGAGGATCCTTCTACCTAGCCACCTCCACCTATCCACATGGATAAAAACTCTTGAAATCACTCACCCTTGACCAACCAGCCTCCAAAAAGAGATGAGACAAAGTCATCAAATTAGGGTACTGCCTCATAATAGGGGTAAAACCATCCCAAGAATCAAACCAAAAGAGGGCCTCAACCCCCCTATTAGATATCCAGAACAGGCCTTCCTTGATTAGTGTAGCCCCTTTCTTAAGTGTTCCTCAAATCACTGAACCTTTCCTTGCCAGAGGAAACTTGGGAAGCTCCTCCGTCTGAACCCCCAAAAGATACTTGTGAGATAAAATCCTAGCCCAGATATGGTCCTATTCCATACACCACCTCTAGAAAAGCTTTGCAGCCAAAGCCAACCCTGACCAAGTCACCTACCGCAAACCTAGTCCCCTAAATTGCCTTAGGCTACACACCACATCCCACTTAACCAAGCTCCACTTGGATGAAGATAAGCTACCCGTTCATAAGAATTGCCTGGCCAAATAATCTAACTCCTTCACAAACTTAAATGGAGCCACCTATAACATGCATCTATAGATAGGAAGAGCCTGCACTATTGACTTTAACAGCTGAAAACAACCAACAAAAGACAACCATTGATGAGTCCAATGATTAACCTTCGTATGAAACTTGTCCAAAATATTTTGCCATGATTCTTTGGGAAGTCTACCAGTAGAGATGGGAATACCAAGATAAGTTAAAGGGAGAGAACCAATCTGGAACCTCAAAATACGAGCAATCCTTTGTTGAATAAGCCTCAAAGTATTAAAGAAGAAAATTGAGGATTTGTTTTCATTAATCCTTTGACCAACATTACGTTTCACCAGTCTACCTAGGCCTTCTGCAAGAAGAATAAATAAATAAGGAGAAAGAGGATCCCCTTGACGAAGACCCCTAGAAGCACTAAAAAGAGAGGAAGGCTCACCATTAATCAATACTGAGAATGGAGTGGAGGTAACACAACACATAACCCACTGATCCACTCCTCAGTAAAACCAAAAGCACTAAGAAATTTTCACAGAAAGGACCACCACATTCTATCATAAGCCTTCGCCATATCAAGCTTGATGAACATAGCCTTTTATTTCAAGGATGCCATAGAATAAATGGTCTCAGAAGCAATGACCACCCCATCTAAGATTTTTTGATCCTCCAAAAAACCACTTTGTTCTTCAAAGATAATCCCTCTAAGCCATTGCTTCAACCTCTCAGCAATCAACTTGGAAATGATTTTATACACCACATTATAAAGAGAAATGGGTCAAAATTGACTCAGATGATCCGTCCCCCTCACATTTGGGAATGGGAGTAAGAAAAGTAGAGTTTAAAGCCCACAACATCTCCTTGTTTCTCAAAGACTTGCAAACCACCTCCAACAGGTTCAACTTAATGATATCCCAATTTTTTTGATAAAATTTAATCAAAAAACCATCAAGGCCCAGGGCTTTCCCTTTCTTCATCTAAAAAACAACCGCCTCTAATTCCTCTAGTGAGATATTACTTAAAAGATGCTCATTCATCTCCCTAGCGACCAAAGAGGGAATACAAGAAAGAACTTGGTTTTCTTCTGTTGAGCCCTCCTGAGAGTCCTCTCGAAATAAAGAATCAAAGAATTGTGATGCTTCTCTAGACATATCCTTCAAAGAGGATAAATTCTCAACCTTGTCATTCACTAGAACATTCATAGAATTACCATGCCTCCTAGCCTTCACCGAATTGAAGAAGAAAGCGGTGTTTCTATCCCCCTCCTATAACCACTCAACTTGAGCCTTCTGTTTCCAAATTTTTTTTGAATGTAGCTCACATTCTTCCAAAGCTTCCAGGCCTGAACCTCCTCCCTGAGTAAGTCCTCAGAAAGACCAAACTCCCTTATCTCTAGAGTGACGACATCCAAGTCAGCTTGAGCAACAACCTTAGCATGAAAAATATTGCCAAAGCACTGCCTTTTCCACCTTTTAAGTTGATATTTTACATATTGCAACAATTTAGGAAAGGAGTACATAGCAGTGCCAAAAGTAGGTCTTCCCCTCCACCACCAATCAGCCATATGCACCCGCAAAGAAGAATGTCTTAACCACATAAGTTGGAACTTGGAAGATGGGGATTGAGCAACTCGATCCGAAGTAGTAGAAAACTTAATAGGCCAGTGATTTGAACCCTTCCAGTCCAAAATATTAGAGCAAGTAGACACCCCTCCACCAACCCAAAAATAAGACACCAAGAAACAGTCAAGTCTCTTGGCAATACAACTCTCCCCCAATCTCCTATTGTTCCAAGTAAACTACCCATTCTGAGGCTTAATGTCAATCAAATTCAATGCAAAGATGCTATCACGAAAAAGGAAAGCAAAGATTTCCAATCTCACAATACCACCGATCTTCTCATCCAACTCAATAATAGCATTGAAATCACCCACAATAATCCAAGGAAACAAAGGAGCTAGGCTCTGAACAAAACTAATATGAGACCACAATAATTGCTTACTAGGAAAATCAGTAGGCGCATAGATGTTTGAGAGAAGAATAGTTTCCCCCATCTCCAGACTTGAAACAACCACAAAGATGGAAGACTTGGAGGACACCCACCAAAGAGGATGAATCTTCAATGGATTCCACAAGCAAGCCACCCCCCCACACTACCATGAGCCCCAATGCACTGACAACAACCCTGTTCCCACAACTTAGGCAACAAATCAATCATACCTTCAACAGTTAGCTTAGTCTCCTATAAAAAAAGAACATTAGGAGAATGATTTCTCAACAAATCATGAACAAATTTTTGTTGAGGGTCATTGTTCAAACCCCTTACATTCCAGGAAAGGACAATCATTTTGGAGGGTTAGAGAAATGGGAATCCAGGGTCTTTATAGACCTAGACTCCACCAAAGACTCTCCCATCAACTTTATTTTCTCCAAATCCTTCTTTCTCCCAACTTTGGAGGACTTCTCAGCAATCCCTTTCTTTAGGTCCTTTTGAAGAATTCCCAATGGAGTGGAGATCTCTCCCTCCCCCATCTTCATATCCATAATAGTCTTAGACCCCCCTGAACCACCAAACTCAAATTTGTTTCTAATTGCACAACCCCTATCTCCAAAGAAGTCTAGAATAATTCCTTCATGAACCCCGACTGAACCATCCTAATTCATAAACAAAATTCCTAGATTCACCTCCTATTGCCCAAGATCATCTAGCACCTCAAACCTGTTAAAGGAATCTTCTACCTGACACTCCCTAACAGTCCTCTTTTGACCTTGGTTCCTATTACGAACCTTAGCAGGAATAAAACCCTCCGCACCCATGGTCTCGCCAGGCACGAGGTCCTTGCCCTTGTCAGCCTTAGGAGGATTGCGAGGAGGCTAATCTGCCCGAGTCCCAGAAGGATTAGACTTTGGGAATCTTCTCTGTAAATAGCCATATTCATGACACATACAACAACAAAAGGGCAATGTCTCATAGTCAAGCTGCTGCACCCAAGAGCTTGAACTTGCATGAATTTTCAAAGAATCTAGAAGAGGGTTATTTAAATCTATTTCAACAAATATACGAGCAAAAGTCATTACCTTTCTATTTTGAGTTTGCTGAGGACCCACCAATTTTCCTAGTAATGAAGCAACTCGATGCAAAATGTCATTGCACCAAAATTCCACTAGAAATTTGGGGAGACGAACCCACATCGACACCTGATTCAACAACTCCTCCAAAGGATCAAAACCAATATGTTAGGGTTTAATGAATAGACCAACCTGGTTGTGGAAATAAGGCCCACCTTCAAACAATCTATTGCGATCCACCATGCAATTAAATGTCACCCTGAAGTAGTTGTTTACTAGCAACATTATTTCCATCACTCCCTCCAGGGACCAAGTACAATGGGCCCATGATTCCAAAAATTGGAGCGAAAGCCTCATTCCTAGAAATTTGCAGAGAAAAGCATATTTCGAGAAGTACACAATGTCCTCCGCAATTGATTCAAGTTGAATAACCAACACCAGCCTATCTTTGGAATGTTCTAGGCAACCATTTGTCTTCGGTATACGAGAGCCACCAACCAGAACAAATCCACCATTACTTGAATCATTTGAAAACAAACTATTATTAAAAACCCTCCAGGAACAATTTGGAGTAGCCCCTAAAGCAACACAAAAATCCAAAGGGGATTTGACCCCCGATGTCTCCCCCAAAGCCATAACTGAGAGAGCAAAACACTAGTTAACCCAACACTGAAACCCTGCATAACAATCAAAACCCACACCACAACCACCACAAATAGGAGAACATAGAGATAAAGAACCCCACAACTTTATCCGCAACAACCAAAATAAAGAGCCGACCACACCCTGTTGGCAACCAACACTCCCAATCCCTACACCTCTTCAAACACCCCACCCTAGATCACAACTTCCCATACAAAAATCCTGACACCTAGCAACCCGTTGTACACATGCAGAAGGAGGAATGCCTCATGCAGGCCTTAGCTTGCACCAAGCGACAAGCATCAACGTTGCCATCCGCATAACTAGTTCTCCAAATCGGTTAGAATTAAGGTTATGATAAAAATAGATTTAGAATTAAGGTTAAAATTAGGGACAAGTTTAGAGTTAAGATTAGAATTAGAGGTAGAGTTAGAGTTAGGGTTAGGTTAGAATTAGGATTAGAAATGAGGTTAGAGTTGGTTAGATTTTGAATTAGGATTATAATACGAATTATGGTTAAAGTTACAATTAGAAAAATATAAAAAATGCTTTTTCTTAATCACACTTCAAAAATTATCTTAATGTTATTTAAGATTAGATTTTATAATTACAATTAAGATTAGGATTAGTGTTTGAGTTAGAATTAAGATTATAATTGTGATTAGGATTAAACTTAAGGTCAATCTTACAATTAGAGTTAAGATTAGAGTTAGAATTAACATCACACTATGTTTACAATATAATTAAGGTTAGGATTACAATTAGAATTACGATTAAAAATAAGGCTGTGATTACACTTCAAGTTATAATGTTAGGATTACAATTAGAATTACGATTAAAAGTAAGGCTGTGATTACACTTCAAGTTATAATTAAGATTAGAATTAAAACTAGGATTACAATTATAATTATGATTGAGGTTAAAATTAGAATAATGATTAAAATTAGAGTTAAGATTAAAATTAAGATTAGAGTTTAAATAAATAAATTTATATTTTTATTACAAATATCATATCAATTTATTTACGTTCTTACATTTTTCTTTTACATTGACAAAAACTTCTTTGAAAATTTTAGATAGGCCAAAAAATTCAAAACCCCAAAATATTATTCAACTGTAGAAATTGTGCCCCTTTATTAAAAAAACCATTCTTTTAATTGAATAAAACAATTTCAATTGCAACATGTTCATGTTCTCTATCGGCAAACCCACTACACTTCTCAATGGTGCAGGGGCTAGTCTATGTAGCCATCAGCCATTCAATATTGTTGCGATCTATGCATGTTTAGTGTAACTTTTCATTCATTCACACTGCAATTGTTCAAAACCTATGAATGATGTGGTGCTTCATAAATAGCCAACGGAACGAAATCAGATCTATTTGCAGCAACTAAGGTTTAACACTATTCGATATTTTTTTCACAGGAAACAAATTTGGGGACGAAAATGGCAATGGTGATCGAGAGTGATATTTGGCAACCTTCACCGTGGTTGTACACATTTCTAGTGATATCTTGCGGAGCTGCTATATATGGCAGATTTCATGTTATCTACAAGCGTAGCAGAACAGTTCCGCTAAATTTAGAGTCCTCATCTAATTCATTTATCAACCTTCCCTTGCCGTTTCTCTCATTCCAGCGTTCCTTTTTGTGTATCTACCTTCTGGCTTCTGGTGAGTTTCCAACGCCTTTGCCATAAAATAATTTAGAATGTTTTTGATTTTTTTTCAATTTCAAGAAATGCATCTTAAATTACTTAAAATATCGAGTATGTTACATTAGTTAATCAATAGGGTTACGAGATAAAATCTCCTCCTACTTGTGCAAGCTACAGTGCCTTTGCCAATCACAATACCCTTACCACCCAGGTAGTCTGAGCATTGACCACTAAAGCCACCTCTGCCTGATTTAGAAGAATTTTAGAGGAATATTTAGAGTGAATATTCTATGAAATATTATTATAGGTAGAAAATGGGAATTTTTTAAGAAATGTGAAGTATAGAATCTTCTTGGTTCCAAAAAATCAGAAACATGTGTTATTGGACAATGCAAAGGGAAAATAGAGGATTGACTATTATTATGCAGTGTATTTTGCCGAATGAAAATCTTTACCTACATAAGCAAGGAAAGCAAACACCACCTAGGCCATAGCATCAATTGACAAAAAATCAATATCTTTATGGATCCATGTATCTATGCTTTGAACTGTATAGCAACCTTTGGCTAAAAGAAATTTTAGAGTTATGCCGAAATTAGAATAAATTAGGTCACAAATATTGAAGTTTTGTTTGGAGGGAAGAAGAACTGAGGTCTTTCTTTTATTTGAAGTGAGGAAAACATGAGGTATTTCTCAAAGGTAAGAAATACATCCTTTTTTTATGGCAGTGGAAATAAACTGTCATCCAATATCACCAATTCAACATCATGCACCTTAATGGATTGGAACCTACACCACCTGTACTCAAGGTGGCCGTTTTACTGGTAGCTCAATCCTCGTTGTGTTCTGAAACACATTTTTACAAGTATGGGATGGCTGGTAAATCTTCCTTGTTCAAAAAATTAGAAATTTAAGTCAAGCTCAATCAAATCTGCCCAAAAACAGAGATTTTTTTTTTAAACATATAATTTATATCATGTTTTTAAAAATTGCCAACCTTTGCCTAGTTTTGGCTGAGTTTTTTCACTGAGTTCAAATCCAAGTTAAAGACTGATTACATTGTATATTTTTGCAAATCTAGTAAAATAATTTGCATATTATATGACAACATGATTTTTTTATTTTGGAATATTGGCAATCTAGTTTTTGAAAATTTTGTGAAAAACTAGACAATTAAGAAGAAAATAACAAATGCCAATACTTTGATGATAATTCTGTGCATTTAACAGTGGTCAAGGCATTCAACTAGGGGGTTAATATCTTTAGAAGAATTTTAGATGTGCATTATGCCAAAATTTACCAGAAATGCAAAAAACATAAGGAAGAAAAGTTTATCATTATAATTTAAAAAAGAGATTGTATCAACCAGCCAAGACATTTACATAAAACTAGAAGTGGAGTGAAGGAAGGAGCAAAATGCGGCTGCCAACCCACTATCCCTTCCTTACTCTAAGATAAGACCAAAAAACACATAAATTGAGAGTTTTTAGCTTAAAAACAAGGCATCATGCATGAACTGCAGCATAAATCTGCAACAACAATATGTTCATTCTATTCACTGAAAACTGACATTGGAGGAACTTGCTCATCCAGAGCTACCTCTTTCATCACTGCTTTCAGGTTACTAACATCGTCTGCTGCCACCTAATAAGCCTTATGGTTGATCTGCTGTCTCACATGAACCATCTTCACCATTTTACTTGGAACCAAAGTCTCATAGGCAGCTGCCTTTTGGACTTCCCATGTTGCCAAATTGCTAAATTATTTCCTTTTGGATGGATCAGATGTCTTTGTGGATGGTAAGTGTGTTATTTTCATTCAACTGTAGACCTCAATAATGTGAGTCACCTTCAATGTGTTCAACCTTGCTGTTGATTATCTGAAGTTTCTCATGGCATGCAAAACCATATCCATGAAACTGTTTTATTTCAAGTTGGCAAACAGTCTTGCTCTAAAAAGGTTTAATGTTGCTCGCTTGAGCTTCTTTTCATCTTTATCCTTCAAGTGGGGCTGACTTCCAAATTTCTAGAGCTAGATGAGCGGTGAGTCTAGTGGGCTCATCCATTACCACTCCACTATCTAGGAGTTGCCTGGGCTTTATGTCCTTAACCAAGCCAACATGAAAACTGTGAACGTCCTACAAATCATAAAAACAATTTTTGTTTCTCCTTATCATCTCACTATGTTTTCTTAGGACCTTCTTGCTCTGGCCCAACCTGAATATTTTTGTAGAAGACCTTTCACCCATTTTGTCGTTGCCTCTTTGTTGGCTGACCATTACTCAGTGTGCATGGAGTTGAGAGGAAGGTTTGGTTAAGAATATGAACTCTATTTTTAACCCTCCTCCACCATGTGGGAACTAAATTTATTTAGCTCCACGCAAGAGGAGAGCTTCTGTAGAATAGCCAAATTATAAGATGCCATACCCTGAATTTTCTTTTTACAAAACTGATTATCCTATAGCCATGCTTTGAAGCCAAAAGGATTTTGAAGGGACTGCAAAAATCTATAAAGATGGCTTCATACAAATTTATCTTTTGCTGTGAACTCTGGGTTACCACAGAAACCCCAAAATTCCTTCTTTCTTTCCCTATTCCATGTCAGAAGTTTAAATCATGGTGCAAGTTCAAAGGAGTTTGGAACTAGTCAATGAAAAAGGAAGAAAATCTCTTCCCTGCCACCTTAAATTACCCTCTAAATTTCCATTCCACAGTTATCACAGAAAACTAAAATCTGGGAATATGACCCGTCTGGGAATAAGTAAATACCACATTCCCCTTATCTATATTTTGAAAAAGAATTTCAACCACATAAATAAAGAGGAACAAACCACATGAAAATTCTTCCAAGAGATTATTAAAGCCACAAGCTAAAATTCTATGTTGCAGAATCAAATAGCAAGCCAGAGAAAGACACGGACAAGATAAAGCAACATACTGGGCCACACAGAAGCTGAAGCAAAGATCAAACCAGATGGCAAGCAGCATGGAAGAGGAGAAACAGGCCTGAGAGCATACGTTAGTGAATTTTTCTACCCAGCTTCAGAAACTCCTAAATTGACATCATTTGAATGGCAACTCAGTGGGAAAAAATGCCTATAAGGGCATGCCCATTGCAAACGCCAGCTGGCATTCTCAGGGCATTTAAAATATTAAATGCCTTAATTACTTGTCACATATGTTCACCTTCAATCATTGTGGAGAGTTGGCGCTCCGATTTTTTTTAGATTGAAGAAAGCTTACAAATATGGCTCATTGCAAGCAACTGAGTACAAATGAGACCAAGATTAGCTCCTAGAGAGCATTAACATTAGAATGCAACTTAGATATCAATTAGAAGGCAACAATGGAAGTCTGAGAGACACAATTTAGATTCCCATATTAGATGTCACTTTGGGGATTTGAACTTGGTCTCTACAATGAGAACCTAAAGGCTCAGCCCCTTTGACAACTCCAAATTTATATTTGCCAAATCTTTAATGGTCGAATGTCCCACCAGGCACATTTTTAAAACTAAATTACATCCCTTAGAATTTGATTTTATCCCATATTTACAATATGCCATGGTCACTATATATGCCTTGCTCTTTTTAAATGGTTTATGACTTTTTCTTC
This sequence comes from Sequoia sempervirens, assembly GCA_007258455.2. Taxonomy (NCBI): domain Eukaryota; kingdom Viridiplantae; phylum Streptophyta; class Pinopsida; order Cupressales; family Cupressaceae; genus Sequoia; species Sequoia sempervirens. The sequence continues at coordinate 197,324 of VDFB02391649.1, forward strand.
TAATTCTGAAAACAAAAATTTACTTTCAGTCATAATCTTCTTCAATTGCCAATATTCGCAGATGGTTTTTAACTTTTTCCCATGGCATTATCCATAAACTCACATCTGACTTATTTTTTCTCTCTTGCAGTTCACAATCCTCTCCACAAAGCCTTAGCATTTGCTACATTGTTAGTTGTGATCCCCAAAGCTTCATAATAGTAGAAAATTATCTTGCCTTGATCATTCATTCTACACCTGCACTAGCAAATAGCTGCCGCTATCATAGTTTATTTGGAGAGTGCCATTGGATGGTGGGATCATATTTATGGTTTCCTTTTGCAAACTTTCCTCCCAATCCCTTTATTGGGGATGCGCTATTGGAGCAATAAGTACTGAGGAGAAATGTAGAATTTATTATTAGTACATTGTATAGTTTATTGAATCTAGTAAATTTAATTATGTTTTGTATTAGAGCTTGGGGCTTTCTTTTGGAAAACTTACTAATTGGTAATTTAGTTTTTGAATGTTTTTGTTAAAAACTTAAAAACATGTCGATTGGGAAAAATATACCTAAAAAATACCTTGAATCTTGATGATAAATTATTTGCATTTAATAGTGGCAGAAGCGCTTCAAGCAGTTTATGGGGAATCTTTCTACCAGCAGTATGGCAATGGGAGGGAGGACATGTCATTGCTGTTTGCCTTTGGATATCTTGTCTCACTTTTGGTTGAGAATCACTTTCTTTAGGGAGTCTTGGTGGTTTATTAAGATCTATAACACTAGGATTTATGCTTAGATGCACTCTGTAATTGTTTTGCCACAACCTGCAATGTTGGTTGCCCTATTGCTGTGGGATATTTGATTGTGGTTTATGCTGTTATGAATGTCCTCCAATAGCATTCAACCACAAGCCCTTTGTTAAATTTAGTGATCAGAATATGTGCACAGAAATTAATTAAAAAATCAGACACAGAACACAGCAGATACCCTGGGAAAACCCTCCTCTTGAGGGAGAAAAACCCAGCAACAAAATCTCTCTTATATATTATTCAAGAAACAACACTCTCTTGTACAATAAGGCCGAACTCAAGGCCAAGTAATAGCATCAACTCTAGATGCAAAGATACAGATTACAATCTGCACTCCTATATATCGAAATCTGCTCTTGGATAACTTCGACTTGCTCTTGAAGGAAATTCGCACTTTGAAGGAATGAATATCGAACTTGCTTGATGTCCAAATGAGAAGAATTGATCTTGTATTTATACATTGCTTTGTGAGAGGTCACACCTCTTCAAGAACAAGGTCGGCCACAAGGAGAATAAATTACAAATTAAATAATTCAATTATCAAGTCGGCCAAGACAAATAATATAACATTTACTAATTTAAAAGTCGGCCATGAATGAAGTCTCTTCATAGATAATTGCGCCAAGATATAAGAGGTTGGCCACTTCACAAAATCGTGTATAATAATTAAATAGACAATGTCTACCATTTAATTATTATCTCCATGCGATCTGGGCTGGAAGGATTCGCCTGAAGCTGCAACTATCATCAACACTCCCTCTCAGCTAGGGAGAGTACTTCCAGCAGCACAAGACATATCACCTCAACGTGATGTCTACCACATTGGCTACAACCAAATGTGGAAAGAAGAATATCACCTCATTGTGATATTAGATATCACCTCAACATGATATCAACCATAATGGCTACAACCATACTATGGTGTGTACATGTGTTCATCACTTACGTGATGTTGTCACCTCAACATGACTTCACAAGTACAAGATGTGTCATGGAGTCACACACATGACATCCACCATGACTCTGCTCAGAGGGTGGAAACAAGGGCTTTCACCTCAAATCTCAAAGAGAAACAAGGGCTTGCACCTCAAATTCCTTCATCTCAAAGGAAAATGCATTAACAAGGGATTTCACCTTGAACTTCTCCCATTGAGAAGAACTCATTATAGGCTATCATTGATACTGAGTTTCTCTCTCAGTTAAGGCTGGATTCTCCACCATACCAAGCTTTATCTCAATGCAAACTTTGTCGGAGGCTTGCGTTGGGAATCTGCCCGTTGCCTCCTCGATCTGATATCACTTCGTTAATGCCAGCCTTCCTCATGCCATATCTGATATGATTGTTCTTCCATCCTCCATCTCCTTGGGACATAATTACAGGATTGTTGAAGCTTCGCAACTCTGGGTTATCTGCTTGGACAGATGAAACCAAATTAGTTATCGACAAATCTTATAGGCCATGTTTGCTTCTGAGCTGGCTGCCTAATATATTCTGCCTCTGTTGTACTCAATGCTACAGATGACTGCTTCCTACTGCACCAAGATAACATAGCAGAACCAAAACTGAAGCAACAACCAAAGGTGCTCTTCCGATCTATGACACACCCTGCTCAATCAAAATCAGTATAACCATGTAACTCCAAGTCAGCAGCATCAATGTCTTCATATCCAATTCTTACCCATCTGCAATATCTGTAGGATCATTTGGCTGCAACAGATGTGTCTGTGGATCACATAGTGACAGTGGCTCATAGCATATAGTATCAAGTCTGGTGTTATACAGTATCAGGACCAAATAGTGTTTATGTGGGATCACAAATTACTGAACTAGCTACAGCTTCCTTCAATTTTATGGATTGGTCTCCATGGAGTGTGAACATGGATTTACCAATCCATCATACCAAACCTCTTAAGTGCATCAGCCGTTGTGCTACGCCAGCCTCGAATCATCTCATTTGGTTTTACTTGCTTGGGACTTCTAAGCCAAGGTAATGCATGAACCCAAGTTCATGAAAATCTCAATTCAGAGCCAGCTCCTTCGCCCATGAGAGAATCAGGTGATCTACCACAATGAGGATCCGTCATCAGCATATAAACCAAAAATCAATGCGCCATGTCAATTACCAACAAAGTATAGATTAGAATCAACATCATTCTTTAAGAATCCCCAAACGATGGGATAATGATCAATCCTTCGTACCATGTACTGAGGAACCTATGGTCATACAGTACCTTCTTGACTTGCAAAGATATGGACTCTTTTCATGTACTTGCCAGACCCATCGGGGTTTGCTCGATGTAAACTTCCTCCTATCACCACATTTGAAAGAGCTGTCTTCACATCATTTGATGAATCTTCCATCTCTAGATGCAGCAGTAGCAATGATAGTTCGACCGGAAGTCTTGGCGACAGCAGGGCAAATGTTTCTTCCATAATCAGCTCCCTCTTCTGTGAAGAGCCGGACCTGAAATCTTGCCTTCTCTATATATGTTTGCATGCTTAATCTTGAAGAGCCATTTTGAAGATACCACAGATTTGCCTTCGGGTCTAGGAACAATGTCCCAAACATCATTCTTGAGAATTGATTGGTACTCCTCTGTCATAGCATCTTTCCAAACTTGTTGATTGGAAGCTTCCTCCACACTAGAAGGCTTAGATTCAATAATCTAACTCATCAAGGCAACATAACTGGAGAACTTATGTGGCCTTTTACTTTATCTGAATGTACCTCTAGGAGCTGCAAATCTCTCAGCCTCTTGCATAGTTTGTCTAGCCCAAAGAGGTCTCTTTCTTCAAAGCACAATATTGGTAGGCCCATCAATAGGTTCCAAGGGCTCAACTGGATCAACATCTTCCTTTGGTTCGAAAGTCTCCCTCTGAATCTCAGGAGTATAGTCAACTTCCATATCCTAAGGTGACTCTTCATTATCAATCTCCATATGAGTGCCCTTGGATCTCCTAAATGCAACATCTTCCTCGAATGTGACATCCCTACTGATCTCGATCAACTTCTGTCCAGGAATGTATATTCTGTAGGCTTTTGATGTCTCGCTATAGCCCACAAAAATTCCCTTCTTGCCAGAAGGCTCCAACTTTGTTCTCTTTTCCTTTGGAACATGAACATAGACAGGACATCCAAAGATCCTCAAATGATTGACTTCAGGCTTCTTCCCTGTGAAGGCTTCTTCCGGAGTCATATTCTCCAAGACCTTGTGAGGACTTCTGTTTTGAACATACACAACCGTCCTAGAAGCTTTTGCCCATAAGAAAGTTTGCAAATCTTGGTCATGGATCATGGCCTTCGTTGCTTCCACAATCGTCCTGTTCTTCCTTTCCATAGCACATCCCTTGCAAATTCCTTCATGCTCCTGATTGAACTTGGGAAGTCCCGTGACCATCTTCTCCATGATAGGTAAGGCTCAGAAGTAGAGGTGTGCCAATCTTGGATGCCATAGATCGCATAGACTTGAAGAATCATGAACTAATGCTTGAAGAGGACGCGTACATAGCCTATAGAGGCTTTCATGTCTAACACCAATTACTTGAGCTTCCTTGAAACTAGAATTTTCCATCCACACAAGAACTTTGCCTTTGGAGAAGGCAGCTTGATATCCTTCATCTTCTAGGGCTGAAATAGAAATAAGATTGCGCGTGATTCCTGGAACATACAAAACATCTCTCAACTGAAGTGTGATGCCAGAATCCAAATGTAGAGTAGAGGTTCCAATCCCTTTCACGGAATAGCCAGCATCATCTCTGATAATGACTTGTTCGGAAAATTCTTTCTCCATCAAACTTGATAAGTGCTTCTTAAATCCAGTGATGTGTCGAGAAGCACCACTGTCGATCAACCAAGTGCTGGTGTCTATAGGTACATTGCTTGATAGAGCTGAATAGAACAAGTATTCACATGAATCCTTCTGCGGTGAGGCATCAATAACATCTGCAACTGTGGCTTGTTGCTTAGGTCTAGTTGTACAATGCTTAGCAAAGTGCCCAAACTTATCACACTTGAAGCATTGAATCTTGGACATGTCTCTTCTTCTTGGGAGGTGCATCATCATTTCATATCTCGATTCTCTTGAAGATCCTTTCCTTCCACATCTTTTCCTTTCTTCTTGACATGGGAAGCGAGAACATGAATGTCTTCATTCTTTGGGCACGACCAATGCTCTTGCCAACAAACCTTGATTTCTTCTTAGATGCAATCTGATCTTAAGGTCGAAACTTGGGCAATTTTGATCTTCTGTGATTCCTGAATGTAGAATTCCAAGACAAGGTAAACCAGCTTGAGAGCAAGCATAGTGAGTCACGGTCATCAACCATAGCTGCAATTGTTGGTGATCTCTCAAATCTGAAATCCCTCATAGAAATCACAATCCACAGATTCTCCTTTGACATCTTCACATGGTCTGTAGTTGTTGCTTTAGATGCACAGAGTGTCATTTGGTATTGTTGATTTAAAATGCATTTCTTCCAATGTCTTGAACATGTCTCTAGCCATCTTCAATTTAGAGACAATAGGAACGATATGATCCTTGACGGAATCAACCAATATTTTCATTGCCTTGATATCTTTCTTCACCCACTGCAACTTCTCTTCTTCCTCCTCAGGTTCAGGAACACTAGACTCCACAAACTCACCCAAGTCATTTTCACGCAAGGGTAGCATAATCCTAAATCTCCATGATGTGAAGTTTGATGCTCCCTCGAGTCTATCCTCAATCTTCAAACCGTTCACCATCTTGACTAATGAGAAAAATGAACAAAGAAGAGAATAGAGTATTGCTGTTTAGAAACAAATCTGATCACGATCCTCTCAAACCCGCTCTGATACCATGTTAAATTTAGTGATCAGATTTTGTGCACATAAATTAATTAAAAAATCAGACACAGAACACAGCAGATACCCTGGGAAAACCCTCCTCTTGAGGGAGAAAAACCCAACAACAAAATCTCTCTTATATATTATTCAAGAAACAACACTCTTTTGTACAATAAGGCCGAACTCAAGGCCAAGTAATAGCGTCAACTCTAGATGCAAAGATACAGATTACAATCTGCACTCTTATATATCGAAATCTGCTCTTGGATAACTTCGACCTGCTCTTGAAGGAAATTCGCACTTTGAAGGAATGAATATTGAACTTGCTTGATGTCCAAATGAGAAGAATTGATCTTGTATTTATACATTGCTTTGTGAGAGGTCACACCTCTTCAAGAACAAGGTCAGCCACAAGGAGAATAAATTACAAATTAAATAATTCAATTATCAAGTCGGCCAAGACAAATAATATAATATTTACTAATTTAGAAGTCGGCCATGAATGAAGTGTCTTCATAGATAATCGCGCCAAGATATAAGAGGTTGGCCACTTCACAAAATCGTGTATAATAATTAAATAGACAATGTCTACCATTTAATTATTATCTCCATGCGATCTGGGCTGGAAGGATTTGCCTGAAGCTGCAACTATCATCAACACCCTTGACTCAAGTATTGCAATAGGTATATTAAACTGCTTTCTATATGCTATGGCAAGGCAACGGGGATTACAACAGACCATCTGAGACTTTTCTTTACTGCACAGAGAAAAATTTCAAATTCTCAACTAATTTGTCTTAAAAATCCATTATGTTTTGTGTGTTTTTTTATGTGTAAAATGAGGGAAGTGGGTCCCTCACCCCTTATATTAACTTAAGATTTTTTATTATTTTTTAATATGATCTGTGTTTATCAGCCTGCCACAGCCAGCCTTCTTGATTAACCCTTATATTCCATCACTAAAAAAACAGGGGAAACTATATGCAGGAATGGCACAAAAACCTAAGTTCCAGTTCGGATTTGGGCTTGAGCTTGGGCTTGGGTTGAGGTTCAGGTATGCAATGCGGCAGATTTTTTTTTCCCTGGGTAGGGTTATATATAGAAATATTTAAAAACATCAATACTCATAATTGCCAACGAAATGATTATCTTATAATTTGCAAAAGAGAAAATATTCATAAATTCATAATTCATTGATTGTCAAATTCAGTGCAAAATGAAAATAACAATCAATAATATAAATCTTCATATTACTCTTCATCAAGAGCATCATCATCAAAGTCAAGGCAACATTTGGTTTGTTT
>VDFB02391650.1:0-19144 GCA_007258455.2 Sequoia sempervirens
GTAAAACAATTTATGGGTGCATCTTCTGCAACTTCTTTCTGAAAGGTTTGAAATTGGGAAGAAGAGGTAAGTGATGAAGGAATAGTTCAAGGTCTAGTCCAGGCATATGTACATATGACCATGCAAAGTTGACCTTTTTTTTCTATGAAGAACCCTATGAATTTTGGTTTTTTCATGTCTAACAGTGATGTTGCAAATTGGATGACTGTCAGATCTTTGATTGTGCCAATTTTGAATTCTTGTGACCTTTCAACCAACGTTAGGGACTTCTCTTGATTTGTTGGGAGTGGTTCCAACCTTCCATCCTTAGGTGCCTCGGGGAGGTTTTCACCCTCAAATATGTCTTTTTTCTTGCTCTTTTCTATGTATATGGGCACCTTTCAATTTTCATCCATAGACTTGTTTTTCTTTGTTTCTTTTATTTTGTGATTGGAAGGTTGGACATACTCCCCAAAGTATTATAAAGTGTCGAGGTCAATGGAAAAGCCAAGCTTGTGATCCCTGTTGGGTATGTCATCTCTGAGTCATAAGAACTCTACAATTGATTCACCATTTGTGAATCGGTCTAAGCTTGGTGGACCTTTTTGGTCCCAATAAATCAGGTGTGAGTGAATTAAGGGTAGGCTATCATCACTATCGACAAAACTTATGGATGATGTGGAAAGGGTATCGGAAATGGATTTATCAAGGTCCTAGAGGGTATCTATGTCATAGTTAATAGAGGCATAAGAATCCAATTCATGTTAGTTGGAGTTTGTTTTAGTGTGTTAATCATCAAATGTCTCAACAACTTTAGAAATTTTTATGGCTTTCTTCTGAAATACATTGGTAATAGGAGTGTTCACTTTAAGGGGTTGATATCCTAGCCCTTCATTCTTTGGTCTTTTTTAAATTATTATTGTTTCATTCATATCATGTTTCTATGCCCCAAGGCCACCATAACCATCATAGCATTTTTGTTTCATGATAATTGTCCACAGGGAGATCTATATGTACCTCATCCTCTTTTTCCATATAGATCCATTAGAGAGGTTTTCATTGATACATTCTTTATCTAACTCACCCCATTTGATGAAGGTCGTGGGTAGTTTATATTGTATTATGAATTTATGATCCTTTGTAATGTGACATGGCTTTCCATAGTGTTTGGGTGCATGTGAAAATATTCCCATGTAGAATAGACTTTCCATGTTATACTCTCCACATCCATCATCCTGGATTTGGATCTTCCCTTCATGAAATTTCTTGGGTATATTTAAAGATTTAGATAAAGATGTAGGGTCACCACATTTTGAGGTGGAGGTAGACAATGATCCTTCTCTATGGCATGGTACATGAAATTCTAGGGTACCTCTTAGGTTATTGTAGTACTAGAATAGGTTGGGATCACCGAAAAATGGTAATTTCTTCCCCATTGTATGTAAATTTTAAAAATTGATGATATGTAGATGGGGTAGCCTTCATGACATGAATCCATGGCCATCCAAGCAAGAGGTTATATGACAATTCTAGATCCAGAACTTGAAACACTATATCCTGTATGGCAGGACCCACTCTAATAGGAAGAATGATGACACCCTCAGAAGAGAATTTTGTGTCATTGTATCCCTTTATGATAATTATTTTGGATTAATCTACACAAGCCTCTAAAAATACCATGGTGGTTACTAATTTCAAGGTGCATATATTTAGCCTGGCTCCACCATCTACCAATACTCATTTGATTTTGTGTTTATTGACGAACACTTTGAGATGCAGTGGCTCATTATGGTGGGGTTTTTATGAAGTATAGTCTTTATCAGTGAATATGATATGGTGGTTGGTAGCTATGGACCCTACCATGGCTTGAAATTTTGTTACATTTAGATTCAAGGGTATGCATGACTCTTGTAATGTTTTATCCAAAATAGCCTTATGATTAGGAGAGTTATGTAGTAACTCAAGAATTGAGATATGAGTGGGAGTTTTTTCTAGATGGTCAAATAAGTTATGCTCACATGCTGGTTGATGTTCGGGAGAGGCTCCTTGTAGAGTCACCTTCACTTGCCTAGTGGAAACTAGAGAGTTAAGATTCCTATTCTTTATGGTGATGGTAGATACATTATTATCTGATGATGCTCGAAGATGATTCATTGAGTATCTAGAGGGGTCGTCATTGACAACATGTTGCATGACATCACCAACTAATTCCTTATGAGGTGGATGATTTATGAATGTAGGGGGGTCTACTAGATTGTATAGATTATGGAGTAGTGAGATGGATAGAAATGTTTGGATCAACAAGTGTGTATTGTGAAGGTCTCCTTTTAGATATGCCCTTATTTATTGTTGGAATAAAGGGTCCCTTGAAGATCAACTTCTTTCTTTGATTTTTCTATTTTTTTACTTTGTATCTTTTTTTATATAAGTTTGTGATTTTTTTTTAATTTTTTAGCCTTATCCTCTGGTGTAGTTACCATTGGTTGATCCAAGTTTAGGAGATAGGTGAAATTGTATGGATTAAATGGGTTGGAAAATTTGAATACTTCTTGTATAGGTTGGGTGATGTCATCAACACATTCATCAAGACTATCATTTTCAATGCTGGTAATGCTAGTGGAAACCATATATAATTATGCATGCTTAAAATCCAGATTCCTTAGAAGAGAGGATATTAACTCATGTATTGTACTTGGGGGGATATGATATTCAAATGATGGAGGATATTCATGGATATTACCCATGGGATAATTCTGGAAAAGTATATCATCATAGATGTCTCGTTGAAACATAGGATTATCTTGGATATCAAATGATTTGGTTTTAGATGGTAAGGGTTTGAATTCCAAAAGGTATGCTTGTAACTCATATTCTCCCGTCCCCATGCTTATAGTATTAACTTGAATTCCAAGAGAAGGAGAATCATGTGATATTGAAGGCTCAATGACTGCAAAAGAAAGTGGGATGGACGTGTTAGCAAGGAAATACCTTGGGAGGCTAAGGTGTCTTGGAGATGGTCAATGGGGCATATAAGGACTTGGGTTTGCTAGTATGGTCACCACCATTCCATTGTATGGGAGCTTGATCCATCGATGTAGAGTGGATGACACAACCTACATGGAATGAATCCATGGATGTCTGAGGAGAATGTCATATGGGGTTCTTGTGTCTATGACTTGACAAATGGTCTTTGTTATGAAGGTCCCACCTGTGGCGACAATATGATGGTTCCAATTGATTATCATTCAATAATGTCATATTCTTTAATACTTATTGTTGAGCTATGATCAATAGTGTCATCTGAATATCCCAACAATTCAATAAGGCTTGAACTACAAATATTTATGCTTGATCCTCCATCTATCAAGAATCATTTGATACGGTAATTCTTAATAAAATATTTGATATGGAGGGCATTGATATAGCTAGGGCTTTGTATTGGCATATCCCTTCTCATGAATGTAATGGGACATTCAATTTTTTTGCATTTTGTGGGTATGGACATGGATGTTCTTTGAGAGGAAGGCATGTTATTCATAAACAACACTGAGTGGTTATTTCTTCTTCAACCATTTTTGAACTTGAGTACTTTTCCCTTTCTGATGGTTTCAGAGGTCCTTAAAGGTCATATTATCTTTGTTTGAGTGGTGCAGTACCTGGGCTAAACTCCATTACATCCAGCATCAATTTTTGCTTGTATTATGTAAGTTGGGTAATAGTTTGTTTTCTGGACTAGAAGGTCTTGTGTGTGGAGATGGGTGGGTGGTCCACTAGGACTAAGGCCACCATAGTTTAATCATTGTTGTTAATGTTGGTTTCAATTAGCCTTAGTAGTTAACTTGAAAGTTGAGCCTTAAATGTGTTCTAAACACATCTTTGTTGTTAGAAGATGCCAAGAGGTAGTTAAGGGAGTTGGATGCTCGGAATCAAGGGGTTAGAGATCCTAGAAGTTAGGAAGAGGACACAATGATGGGAAGTTGCAAAAAGTTGTTGCAAAGTTGCATGACAACATTTGTCAGGTTGCATGCAACTTAGTTATCTCGGATCCCCTAAAAGCTAGGAGTGTGGGATCAACCAACATCCCTTAAAACTTGGAAAATGGCATCTATGTAAGAGGTAGCTCGAATGCAAGGTGTGGGTATTGTTGTTATCAAGTTTTTGGTTGATGGGAATAGAGAGAATTTTGGAATTTCTGTGTTTTCCTGAGTATCTTGAGAAATAGTGATATCAAATGCATTGTATATACTGATTTGGCATTGTATTCGTGTTCATAGTGAAATTTTAGGTCTTTTTCATTCAATAGTCAAGTTGTTTTGTGCTAAATTAGTGTTTTGAGTTCATAGATTAGGGTCTAGAGGGTTTGTAGTTTCTATTTTGAGCAGTTAGTCTTTTCATGGCTCCCCCATGAAATCTAGCCATGGGAATTTCCTGAGAATGGATGGATTTTCTAGGGGAGTCATTGGTCTATACATAGGAAGTGGTAGGAGTCTTGAAGTGTCGAGTAGTAGAATGTATTAACAAACCCTAAGCGAGCTAAAGGTGCCCGGTTAGAGGTTTGGCAGTGAAAATTTGAAGAACATAGGCAGGGGGAGGAGGTACAGTATGGAACAAGTACGGTTCCAGGCAGGGTTTAGTCACATCTTGACATGTTAGAAGGATTGTGGCCTATCCAATCCATTTTTGTGAGAGAGGAGCAAGAAATCATTGTAACCCTAGGAATTTGGCCTATTAGCCCTATTTTCCCTAGATTGTAGGAACCCACTGTACGGAGGAGTCAGGGATCTAAAACCCTGTGAATCTTTTAAAGGTTCCAAAAGAGTGTCTGAAAGTGCAATTTGTTTGCCAAGTTGTTTGGATAGTTTGATCAAGAAAAGCAAAAAGGTCACTGTCAAGGGCTACAAGGAATTAGGCCTCTTCAAGGAAAATTCTTGGAATTGGTAAAGAGGAAGATTGAAGACCATCAAATATGGATCTAAATGGATGTGTTTGGAAAGTTTTCAGTGTCTCTAACACCCCTGCAAGCAGTTCAATGTTTTGTGTGATGTTGGCACTTAGAGTCTTCCAAGTGTAGGAGAGAACTTTGCAAGATCAAGTGGTGTCAGTCCTCTAAGGTGAAGCACAAGGAGTGAGGCTCTTGGAGAAGAGTTGAGACAAGACTTAGCCAATAATCTAAGCCTAGAAAGAACCTAGAAAGGGATCAGGTTCCTGGATGAAGACAGTGAAAAGTCTTCTTAATTGATTGTGCAAGCAAACCAAGGAGCACTTACACCATATTGGTATAAGAGCCTTTGTTTGATTAGGCTTGTGATTGATGTTGCAACCCACTGAATCAGTAGGAGAGAATACACCAGAGGAAGAAAGAACCATGGTGACTAATGCTGAGTTAGCCAAGAAGGTAGAAGAGCAAGAGGAGGATAACTGGCTGCTAAGAGAAAGGTTGTCTCGAATGGAGAAGCTCTTGGATGAAGTCCAAGAAACAACAGACAAAGTAAAGGATAAAATAGAATTGAAGGAAGAGCAGGAAGCAAAGGAAAAGGAAGAGGACTTGGAGGAGGAAGCTCCAAAACCTAACCCTGTCCTTGCTGAAGAACCCTTCTTGAAGGCATTGTAGGCCTTAAGTGGCAAAGCTTTGGAAGGAGTGCCACTATTTAGTGGACAAATGGATCCTAACTCAGATGTGGACTGGATTGAAAGTATAGAAAATCACTTTGAATGTGATGGTATAATAGAGGCCCAAAAAGTAAAAGTGGCCAAGTCAAGGTTGAGAGGTGCAGTTCTCACATGGTGGAAATTTGTACAAGCTGAAAGAGAGAAAGAAGGAAAGGGTCCTATAGTTACATGGAGAGGCATGGTAACCAAAATAAGGCAGACCTACTTACCTGATGACTATGAAGTCCAGTTGCATAGGAGGAGACATAATATTAGGCAAAAAGATATGGATGTCCAAACATACACCGAGGAGTTCCAAAAGTTGTGCCTCAGATCAAAGGTGGTTGAAGATGAAAGCATCAAGCTAGCAAGGTATTTGAATGGGCTCAAGTGGTCTATTCAAGAAGACATGAGCCTAGTAAAATTCAAAACCATTCGCCAATGTTATCAAATGGCCTTAAAGATAGAGGAGAAAGGCAAAAAGAAGCAAGAGCAGATCTCCAAAAGTAGGGGTAAAGGAAAATATAGTAGAGGACAAAGAGGTGGCTATGGTGGAAGGAGTTCAGAACCAAGGGCCCAAGGAGAAGTCAGATACTCTGAGCAGCAAGAAGGAAGCTCTAGTAGAGGTGGTAGAGGAAGAGGCTCTAGCTCCAGAGGAAGAAGTGGTGGACAAGGAAGAGGTAACTACTTCACCAACATGAAATGTTACCACTACAATCAATTGGGACACCCGGCCTATAGATGTCTAGAGAAAGGTAGTACTTCTCATGGAGGAGATAAGAGAACTAATCTAGTTCATGATGAGACAACTGCAGCAGAGAAACACCCTGAGGTACCATTGAATTCTGAGGAAGGTGAGAACCTCATGATGAGGAGAACTTTGATCAAGGAGCCGGTTAAAGAAGAACCAAGCCAAAGGAGGTCCCTGTTTAGGATAAAGTGTAAGATGATGGGGAAAGTGTGTAGAGTCATCATTGACTCAGGATATACTGACAATATTGTGTCAAAGGAGATAGTCAGCAAGCTGAAGTTGACAAGGATACCCCACACCAATCCTTACAAGGTCACATGGCTCAATAAAGGTCAACATGTCTTGGTGAATGAACAAGCATGGGTGGAGTTCTCAATTGGTAGGTACAAGGACAAAGTCTTGTGTGATGTGTTTCCTATGGATGCATGTCACTTGCTCCTAGGTAGACCATGGCAATTTGATCACCAAGCTATGCATGATGGAACAAAGAACTCTTATACTTTCAAGAAGAATAAGGTAACATTTAGAATTCATTCACTGTTAGAAGATATAGAGGTGAAGACAACAGGTCCTAAATTGCTCATGGAGGCTTTCTCTTTGAGCTCCGGGCAATAAACAAGATATTAAGTATAGGTTCCTATCCCTGGATTGAAAGATCTCATGGATTGTCTAGGTGAAGCTAGGTACAATACTAAGATAGACTTAAAGAGTGGTTATCACCAAATCAGAATACATGAGGGAGATGAGTGGAAAACAACTTTCAAAACCAATGAGGGTTTATATGAGTGGCTGGTTATGCCATTTGGACTATCTAATGCCCCCTCCACATTCATGAGACTCATGAATGAAATCCTCAAAGACTACATTGGTAAATTTGTAGTGGTATATCTTGATGATATACTGATTTATAGCAAAACAAGAGAATAGCACATCAAACAGATAGAGTTGATTGTCAAGAAGCTATAGGAGGAGAAATTGATGATCAATTTAGAAAAATGTGAATTCATCAAGACAGAGCTAGTGTACCTTGGATTTGTACTATCACATGGCAACTTGAAAATGGACAGTAGCAAAGTGGAAGCCATCCTCAATTGGCCTACTCCAAAGACAACAACAAAGGTAAGAAGCTTTCATGGCCTTGCTCAATACTATAGGAAGTTCATAAGAAAATTTAGTGCTATTTGTGCTCCTATGTTGGATACCATTAAAGGAGGGATGAAGACTAAGTTTGTATGGAATGAGCAAGCTAACAAAAATTTTGAGTTGTTGAAAGAAAAGATAGCTACCCAACCTTTTTTGGTGTTACCAAGCTTTGAGAAGCTCTTCACTATTGAGTGTGATGCAAGCGATGTGGCTATTGGAGCTGTTCTCAACCAAGAGGGCAGACCGGTGGCTTTCCATTCTGAAAAGTTAAGTGAAGCCAAGAAGAATTATTCTTCTTATGACCTTGAGATGTATGCATTGGTCCAAGCTCTAAGGAAATGGAGGCACTACTTGCTTCCCAAGGAATTCATAGTGTATTCAGACAACCAAGCATTTAGTTTCCTGAATTCACAAGAGAAGTTGAGTCACAGACACATGAAATGGGTGGAGTACCTGCAAGCTTACACCTTCAATATCAAGCACAAGAAAGGAGTTCTCAACAAGGTGGCAGATGCCTTGAGTAGAAGAGTCCTCACCATTCAAGAGATCCAGTTGAAGAGCATGGGAATAGATCATTTCAAGGATCTATATGCAGATGATGAAGATTTTGTAGACATTTATAAGGTATGTGCTAAGTACAAGAATCATTTTCATAGTAAATATGCTGAATATACTTTGCAAAGTGATCTTTTGTTTAAAGGGAATCAGTTATGTGTCCCTAGAGGCTCTATTAGAGAGAATATGATACAAGAAAAGCATAATGGTGCATTGAGTGGTCACTTTGGAATCACAAAGACTCAAGAACTTGTTCAAAGGTTTTACTATTGGCCAAGAATGAACCTAGATGTTAGGAGGTATGTGGAGAGTTGTATAGTGTGTCAAAAGGCCAAAGGTACTTCTTCAAATGTAGGCCTATACCAACCACTGCCTATCCCTACTAGGCCATGGGAATGCTTGAGTATGGATTTTGTAGTTGGGTTACCCAAGACAAGACAAGGCATGGACAGTGTTTATGTGGTTGTAGACAGATTCAGCAAGATGGCTCACTTTGTGCCATGTAAAACAACCAATGATGCTAGTCAAATAGCCTCTCTTTTCTTTAAAGAGATAGTAAGGATACATGGATTACCAATGAGCATTGTGTTAGACAGAGACTAAGTTTATGAGTCATTTTTGGAAGACTCTTTGGCAAAGATTGGGCACTAATTTATCTTTTGGATCTGCATACCATCCCCAAACTGATGGTCAGACCGAAGTTGTAAATAGAAGTCTTGGAAATCTATTAAGGTGCTTGACCAAGGAGTATGGTCAACAATGGGATCAGTTGATTGGGCAAGCTGAATATGCCTATAATGACACTATAAACAGAGCAACAGGGAAGAGTCCCTTTGAAATTGTCTATGGATTACATCCCAGAGGAGTCTATGAGCTAAGAGACTTAAAGGATGGAGTCAAGGGAAGTGGATATGCTGATGATTTTGCCTACGCAATGCAGGAGATTCATGATACAGTCAGGAAGACATTGGCAGAAAATACCATGAAGCATAAGACCAAGGTGGATGAGCATAGAAGAGAAGTGCAGTTCATTGTTGGAGACTTGGTGATGGTACATCTAAACAAGTCCAGGTTGCAAAAAGGAGTTCCTCATAAGTTGCAAATGAAGAGGATAGGTCCCTGTCCTATCTTAGAAAAACATGGAAACAATGCTTTTAAAGTGCAGCTACCGGATGACAGTGGACTGTCCCCTATTTTCAATGTTGTAGACTTGGTTCATTATAAAGGACCACCACTAGACATGGATCAAAACTTCAATGAAGTCATCCAAGATGTGGAAGAGCTCAAACTGCCTTCTGCTACTGTCAAACAAGCTGACACTATACTGGATACCAGGGTCTACAAGAAGACTAGAACCAGGGAATATAAGGAACATCTGATTAAAAGGCATGGTCAACCTGATGCTGATGTAGTATGGATCAAGGAATCAGAGTTCAAGAAGTTGGGCATTGATCTCAACTTACTCAATCCAAGGGTGGATTGAACTCTTTTGTTTTGGGGAGGATGGTGCAGGAGCACCTAGGCTAAACTCCATTTTGTTAATGATCAATTTTGGCTTGTACCTGACCTTAGCCAAGTCAGGTTAATAGTGTGTTTATTTTGGACCTTAGAAGGTCTTGCTTGTGTGTGGAATGGGTGAATTAGTCACTAGGACTAAGGTCACCATAGTTTAATCATTGTTATTAATGTTGGTTTTAATTAGCCTTAGTAGTTAATTTGAAAGTTGAGCCTTAAATGTGTTCTAAACACATCTTTGTTGTTAGAAGATGCCAAGAGGCAGTTAAGGGAGTTGATGGTTCGAAATCAAGGAGTTAGAGGTCCTAGAAGTTAGGAAGAGGACACAATGATGGGAAGTTGCAAAAAGTTGTTGCAAAGTTGCATGACAACATTTGTCAGGTTGCATGCAACTTAGTTATCTCGGATCCCCTAAAAGCTAGGAGTGTGGGATCGACCAACATCCCTTAAAACTTGGAAAATGGCATCTATGTAAGGTGTGTCTCGAATGCATGGGGGGGTATTGTTGTTATCAAGTTTTTGGTTGATGGGAATAGAGAGATTTCTGGAATTTCTGTGTTTTTCCTGAGTATCTTGAGGAACAGTGATATCAAATGCATTGTATATACTGATTTGGCATTGTATTCGTGTTCATAGTGAAATTTTAAGTCTTTTTCATTCAGTAGTCAAGTTGTTTTGTGCTAAATTAGTGTTTTGAGTTCATAGATTAGGGTCTAGAGGGTTTGTAGTTCCTGTTTTGAGCAGTTACTCTTTTCATGGCTCCCCCATGAAATCTAGCCACAGGAATTTCCTGAGAATGGATGGATTTGCTAGGGGAGTCATTGGTCTGTACATAGGAAGTGGTAGGAGTCTTGAAGTGTCGAGCAGTAGAAAGTATTAACAAACCCTAGGTGAGCTAAAGGCGCCCGGTTAGAGGTTTGGCAGTGAAAATTTGAAGAACATAGGCAGGGGAAGGAGGTACAGTATGGAACAAGTACGGTTCCAGGTAGGGTTTAGTCACATCTTGACATGTTAGAAGGATTGTGGCCTATCCAATCCATTTGTGTGAGAAAGGAGCAAGAAACCAGTGTAACCCTAGGAATTAGGCCTATTAGCCCTATTTGCCCTAGATTGTAGGAACCCACTGTACGAAGGAGTCAGGGGTCTAAAACCCTGTGAATCTTTTAAAGGTTCCAAAAGGGTGTCTGAAAGTGCAATTTGTTTGCCAGGTTGTTTGGACAGTTTGAGCAAGAAAAGCAAAAAGGTCACTGTCAAGGGCTACAAGGAATTAGGCCTCTTCAAGGCAAATTCTTGGAATCGGTAAAGAGGAAGATTGAAGACCATCAAATATGGATCTAAATGGATGTGTTTGGCAAGTTTTCAGTGTCTCTAACACCCCTGTAAGCAGTTCAATGTTTTGTGTGATGTTGGCACTTAGAGTCTTCTAAGTGTAGGAGAGAGCTTTGCAAGTTCAAGTGGTGTCAGTCCTCTAAGGTGAAGCACAAGGAGTGA
Source organism: Sequoia sempervirens (assembly GCA_007258455.2). Taxonomy (NCBI): domain Eukaryota; kingdom Viridiplantae; phylum Streptophyta; class Pinopsida; order Cupressales; family Cupressaceae; genus Sequoia; species Sequoia sempervirens. The sequence goes on from VDFB02391650.1 coordinate 11,084, forward strand.
GGCTCTTGGAGAAGAGTTGAGACAGGACTTAGCCAATAATCTAAGCCTAGCAAGAACCTAGAAAGGGATCAGGTTCTTGGATGAAGACAGTGAAAAGTCTTCTTAATTGATTGTGCAAGCAAACCAAGGAGCACTAACATCATTGACTCCAAAGTTGACAAGCTTTAATTATATCTACATGCACATATATATTTCATCATGTTATATAGTTGTATTAAACATCAATATACATTATATATTTTTCTTCGATGTATGAACTTCAATGAAATTATTAGTCACTTTTTAAATATCTTGTTCCAATTTTATAGATTATACATTTCATGTCTTGTATTTACCACATTTTATATAATTGTTCAATTGTATAGATTATACATTTTGTACATACAAGGAGATATATTTTTGTTTATTGATTCAAATATTTGCTAGAATTGGAAAATAGTTAAAATTACCTACCCTTAATTTATTATGAATATGATCTAAACTATTTAAGGAATGTTTTAATTTTTCACCTAACCATGTGATAAATTATATATATGAAATTTGATTCTAGATAAGAATTTATATAGTGCATGTATTACTTGAAAATTAGATAAAATATCTATACATACATGAGTGCATATAATCATCAAAATGAACATAACATGATCATAATTGATTGCATATATAATCATCATATTAAAGTCAACTAATATAAATAAACACAAACATGATAATATTAATCAATATAATCGTGATGTGAAATGGTCCAATGAAATAACATGTTCAAAATGTATATGTCAAGTCCAACACATATATTTAATTAAAACTAGAGATCTATAGTCCATATAATATAAAACCATCTAACTTTCAGGTTGATCGGTCAAATCAAGTCTCCTCTTTGTTCCATGTTGACTAGATGTACCCGCATCATGTTGTAAAAGAGTACAAGAAACTTGAAATTAGATTAAAAGTTATTTAGAATTTTGATATATCAAACATATTTAAACTTGAAAAATATAAACTTTCGTGAGCAAAAATGTAAATTTAATTAAATATCTAAATACAGTAAATATGAATTTTAGTATGCATAAATTACCATATGATCATGTGAATCTACTGGCACATTTTGTTGAACAGGTAGCATAACTGTCGCTTGAGAAGGTCCAAATGCTTGATCTACTATATCTTGCATATTCATATAAAAGTAAACAATATGTTAAACCCTCAATATATATATATATATATAAAAGTGGTCCAATAAAAAATTGTATAGGAGATTTAGTAGTTTACAACTGAATGATATGACCTCATGATCATGCACCGATATTTCATGCATAAATGTTGACGATGTCTCAAAAGTTCCCATGGGTATCACATGAAATCCCCGATATAGATGTACAACAAGCAGGTATAATCATTCACACATGTGTATGTAAATGGAACAAATTAAATTAGATCTATGATTATTTAATTTGAACTTAATGTCCTTTTTGAAAGCATGCACCTGAGCTAATGATGACTCAGGAGCGCTCACCACAACTTATGGTTGGTCAGTACTAGGTATCGCATGACCTCCCTGCATCTAGATATAATATATCATTTCACACATGTGTACAAATTCAAATTAAATTAGATATATATCCACACAAATTATTTAATATATATTGGTTCAAGTACCTAACCAAAAGGTGAGCCTAGATCTACAACACTCAACATATAGACATGATCATATTGAGTTTTACGAATCGTGTGATCATGCATCTACACCGAACACTTCTTGAATTAATATTATATTATATATATAATTTGGTGTTATTATTTACATGAATTTTACACATTTCAAAAAAATTATATATAAGTTCAAAAGATGAACATACTTGTGTAGGATGATCCTCAGAATATAGTAAATTAATATATGACTTTGTCCCAGATGCATGTGAGTCACTTGAAATGGATTCCTGAGTATTCCCATAGCCTGAGCCTCCATGCTCTTTATTGGCCACTTTAGCTGCCGCATGTGTAGTCTAATGAGTGAGATTTCCTGAAAGCTAACTCAATGCTCCTAATGTCGATAACATCATTTTCAATCGAAATGCAGCAGGAAAACAAATGTGAGAAGGAGGAGGAACAATAAGAGAAATTAGAGCACGTCGTTGAGGATCGACACGTGCTCCTAGTCTATGCTGGGGCATGCCACACCCAACTCCCTGAAATGACCTCATATCAAAATAGTTGGGTTTTAAACCCAACTCAAACTCAGCCCATAACTTTCTCAAATAGTATAGGAGCACCTCACAATTTCCATGTGGTGGATTATCAAACACCATCCACCATCTATCCCAAAAATTTGTAGCTATCTGCAGGTTCCTACACTGTAAAATTGAAATAAATTTTTTGGTGGGTGGAATTGGTTGGTTTGTTTGGGGGTTAAGAAAATGTTGGCACATGGCTTGTTTGGAAATTTTAAGGTCATTAATTTCTTTATAGGACAATCCATCTGCATAGAATTGTCTCCTCTCTTCTCTCCATTGATGGAAACTATCTAGGTCTACATCAATAGATCAAACAGAATAAAAAATAGTTTGCATCGTAGATGCAAACCATGCGAGATGGGGGGGATTATAGGCTCATTTTTTTATCAGATCTATATTTCCCTTAATCACATTAAGGTTTTCTTTAATGCTCTCTCTTAACTAAGCCTAATCTACTACAGGAGGTGGGTGGTTAGGAGGTGGAGAGTGTGGAGGTGTGGGGTTTTGTTGTGGTGGTGGATCTGGATGTATGGGATCTATAGGAATTTATGCATCAGGTATAAAATCCTCTATGTTAAATTCTAGATCCATGTGAACAATGAAATGGCAACTATATGTTAAACAATTAAAAAATATATATCAACAAACTAATTAAATAATGCACACAATTTGAAAGTTATTTAAAAATCACATTGAACGTGCACAAATTCAAAATACATTTCATTTGAAGACCATTCAATTTATAACATTAAAAACCCATAACATTAAAAATCCATAGCATGTACACATTAAATTGAGTCCACTATGTGGTTGTTAATATGAAGGGTTTGTTGTTACTACCAACTCTTAGAATGCAACTAAAAATGGAGATAATTGTCACACCAAGGTCATACAATTTTAATAAAATCCTACCTACATGTTACTTAAAACTAATTATTGAACACCTTTTAGTAACCCTTCCAAGAAGAATCATCAAGCATATCTAAAATATAAATCCACTATATAATTTAGATCAATATGTATACTATAATTAAGATACCTAAAATATCTAAGGATGCACTATTACATTTTGTGTACATGGAAAGGGAACTCATATGTTGAGTTGTATAAGTGCTTCTACATCAAAAATTTGTAGAGGATGACATATTTGTCATAATTCATCTAGGTATTTTATGTTAAACCTTTAATAAATGGGATGGTTCAATTATAAATAGTTTTGAGTTAGATCTATATGTGGTACATAGGATACCTCTCAATGAAAATAGGGAGGTAAAATTTCTAATTATAACTCTAATGGGTAGAAATGAAATTAGGGGGTTTTATTAGAACCCTATGAATGCATGCACTATGTCATTGGTTTATTAAGTGAATCCCCTAAAAGAAGGCCATAAACTTATTTTTAGCTAGATATCACTTGATAATTAAACTATATAGCCAAATTTGATGATATACATTAGTTGATTTATTTAAAATAAATAAAACCACATGGATTAAGGTAAAGACTTAATATTTATTTAAATAAATCATCATCAACATTTAAACTAGGAGTTGGATAAAATGTATCAAGAATTTAGAGCTCACAAAATGCTACAATATCAACAATGAGGCTTCTTTGAATCATTATTGGAAAAATTAAATAAGAAGATTAGTAAATAGAGACTGTGAACATGAGGTGAGGAACCATTTAATTTCTATAGGTAAAGGACTAAAGAATGAAAAATAAGACACATGTAGATATATAACTTTGATTTCTCAAATTGGGTGTTAATAGGAGGTTAGGGGTTGTTTAGAGTGTCTTCTATTACATATAAAGGTGGAAAAAGAGAAGGAAAGGTCCCCACTAATTTAGGTTATGAACAACTAAAGAATGAGTGGAAAAATGGGTAAATGATGAAACCGTGTAGTTTAATTCAAGTAAAAATTATACTAGATTCTATTTATCTTAGGATTATTGTTAGACAAGGGTGCTCAATGGAGCTCATAAATATCAAGCCTATCATTAATTAACTAATTCATCAATAAGTAATATTCTTCTAAGTTTTTATGGGTCTAGAGCTTTATCTTTTGGGGTGAGGGGAAGTTTACTCATAGGTGTGGTTGTTTCCCAACAAGAGTATATCTATAGAGCTAAGGTATATCAAATGTGAATACATGTATTTATCAAGTATGACATAGAATTTAATTAAATCTGAGGACATAAATTGATTTATCTAAATTTTCAAATTTCATGATTAGAGACACAAGTTCTCTATAGTGGGACAAAGTAGTTAATAATAAATTATAAGTTTAACACTAACATTAATTTATAATCTCATTCATTGTTTTCAAAGCATACTAAAGATAAGAATAAAAAAATAAGAGAAGACATTCAAAGGGACACATAGATATATGCTAGTGGTAATTGTAATGTACAAAATAAACAAAGATGAGCTTGAGCTCTATTCACATATTGAAAATGAATTATTTAAGTACAAAGACTTCACTAAAAATTTTAGTTGTAATGAAATCATATTTATACATGTGAATTGGTGTGCATAATTTATCATGCAAAAATGGAAGAAATTAGATCTTTACTATATAATTATTTAGAGATAAATGATGACATGAAAACATATCTATGTCAAATAAAAAATGTAAGAAACCTCCAAGGAGGGATACTTCTAAAATTATGTGAAGTGAAAGTTAAGAACCAATGACAAGGAGGACACAAAATAAAGCAAGGAAGGAGGGAAATTTCCAAATTGAAATTACTCAATGAGCAAGAGCAACATGATCAATCCTAATAAGATTGAAACTTGTAACCATACTAAAAAATGAGAATGTTTAAACTATAGTTGAGTATGGAAATGGTGTAACATAGCAACATGATCAATCCTAATTAGATCAACCTCATAAATTTATGCTATGATTTGTTGAACTAGTTAAGAAACATCTCCTCATTTCTCAACACAAATGGTTACATTGAAAGTATTGATTGTATTTTCAAGTTGCACTATCTAAAAGGTGAAAATGTTAGGATTTTAGGTTTAGGTTTTAGGGTAGATAGGGTTTTAGGTTTAGGTTTTAGGGTTTAGGTCCAAGGATTAACCTAGGTAAATTAGTTTTTAGGTCTATGTTTTTTGGAACCTAGGGTTTAGGGTTTTGATTTCTAAGTTAAATGTGTCCAATTTAGGTTTAGTTTTATGGTTTTTAATTTACAATTTAACGTTCTTTGTTTCATTGATGTTTTTGATTTTTTAAATGCAATTTAAAAACTATAAAATATTGAACTAAAACAAACTAAACAAACAAAAACTAAATAACAATTACAAAACAAAAATGCAAGATATAAAGAAAAAAATGGAAAAATTCAACCATCTTGGAGGTTGTTGAGGTCAGTTGTGTCGACGGGAGGAGGTGGTAGTGAAAATTTTCTTTAACTAGGCCCTTCAAAATGTGTACATGATCTTCCTTCTCCTTCTCTAGCGCAGCTCAAATTAACTGTGAAAATGAAAACATAGTTGCTTATTTAAAATAAATAAATAGCTTTTTGAAACACCTACACATTTCAAAATGTGTACACGTTATGAATGTGTATGCATTTTGTAATGCGTGCGCATTTTAGGTTAGCGTACCCAAATCTAAATGCATACGCATTCAGATTTAGGCTCGGGTACCCAATGCATAATGCAAATGCATTTTTTAAAAATGTGTGTACGTGTTTCGTGAGAATTTTTTTGTTTTGGCCAAAACTTCCCCTCTTTGTGGACCCAACTTCTTGCTTTTAACCATGACACTTTTTTATATGCAATTTTGAAATGAAAATTTGATCTAAATGACTGAAACACACTATAATACAACCTATGATGTAATATGTATGCAATATTTTTGGATTTTTATGATTTTTATGATGTAATATGCAACCCTAAATGATAACCACAATGATACAAAATATAGATGAGAAATACAAAACACAATGATGTAAAACATAGACCTATGGTTTGAAAGACTACCAAATCAAAAAGCTATGATGTGAGAATTTCAGGTTAAACAAAATGAAACATAAAAAAGTGGTGACCTTAAATTAAATGTCTAAAACTTAAGGTCAATTGGGGACCATTATTTCTATAATTTCATTAGAATGCAAATAAAAAAGGTGCATAGATTGACATACAACCTCCAAGGTGAGTCAATCAGACTTGGATCTGTATCTTTTTGAGAATGGGAATGAATTGGAAATGATTTAGAATGCTTGATCTAATTAGAATAAATGACCTAATATGATAAATGTAAAATCTCAAAAATAAACAAACTAAAATAGTGATTTGCAAGTGGATCTAGAAAGTTTAAATTGATGTGTACCTACCACCAAAAGTTGGATTTGAATGTATAGAAGGACTGGGTTGCCCTTGGGTGACTAGGTATTTGTTAGGGTGTCTTCCTCAAATTTTTCTATCCTTTGGCGTTGGATTTGAGCTTCTATTTTCCACTTGTCCCATTGTCAAAATGTCTTCAGTGAATTCTGTAATTGAGTTTTCGTGTCTTGAAAAGGTTGATGACAATAAATGCAACAATGGAGAATTTGGCTTCAAGATATCTTCAATCCTTTCCAAACCTACAACCTACATATTCATAAAGAGAGAATCTAATGTTGTGCCATATAGGGGCTTGCCTCAATCAAACCTCATGTAAGTGTCCCCACTTCCACAATGGCAATGCCAATGATAAATCGATAATGGAAAGGAAGGAAATGATGAATGAACAAAATGTTGCAACTCACCACCCTTCAATGGATTCCTTGAAGGATTGAAGACATACACATCACTTCAAGGATTTGGATCTTGCTTGATAGATTTTCTTGAATGCTTCAATACTTGGAGACCTACAACAATGTTAGCCTTCACAAGAAATGAACATGAACACACATAGAATTTGACATGATTTTGGATCTTGAATTTGTGTAATAAACTCTGATGATGTTGCTCTTGACTTGCTCAATAATGCTCTTGACAATAATATTTTCTCTTGAATACGTTTTACTAGTTTTTGTTAGATTTCAAATGATAAAAGGACTAGGTATTTATAGGTGTTTATCCAATTTCCCAAAAATTAGATTCCAAAAGCTGACACTTCATAAATTTGAATTTTGGATGTTAAAATACCGCCAACAACATATTTAAATTTGGGTCCTGGATAAGAAGGGGGACCCAGTCACCCATGGGCGAATAGGTCTTGGTCCAAATTTCTAGGACACTCAAAGTTAGGGATAATTTAATGGCTAAATGCATTTGTTTAATACTCGTCCTTCATAAAATGGTAAAAATTAGGCTATGGAATGCATAATTTGAAAAATTAGAAGCTTAATTACGTCCAATAATTAGGGGGGCCAAAACATAATGTGAAATTGTTAAGGTATACAATTTTCAACACTACACATGATTTGAATGATCTATGTGTACAAATAAAGAAAGATAAATCTATGCTAGGCAATTAAAATGGAAAATTAAATGTTTTTCCAATGAATAATAAGAACTAGAATTTGTGTAAGATACCAAAAATTAAGAAGTTTGTTGGTTTCAAGTGGATCTATAGGACCTAGTTAAACTCAAGTGGAGAAGTTGAAAAGTATAAATCTATAGTTATAGCCAAGGGTACTAACATGTTGAAAAAATTGAATATAATAAAATATTTTATCCATTGGCAAGGTTCACATTAGCGATCTAATAATTATTTTATTTGAAAAAAAGCATAAATGCTAGGTGCATTAGTTGTATATTAAGAGTTTCTTTCTTGAATTGAAATTTTAAAATATTCGTGGAGGAACCTTCTTGGTTTTTTTATGGAAGGAGAG